>VZSR01000520.1:2262229-2426754 GCA_013398615.1 Brachypodius melanocephalos
ATGAAAGCTAAAATGTAAGGCTTCACACCAAGTGCTTCCTTTTCCAGCCCCATGGTACAGCCCCATCTCACATTCTGTTCCTGAGACACAGGGACAAAAGAGATGGGTGGTTTAATCCAATTTATCCACTCAGACAAGAAATAATGTTCCCCTTCCCTGTGGTACAGCATGCCCCATCATGGATTATATGCTTGGCTTTCCTCAAGCCACAGCTCCCAGTCATGTTGGTACATGGTTTTCCAATACCAGTCTTGACTTGCCCTTCAGGTGGCAAATTGCCACATCACCTCTTTCCAAGCCTCAGCCATGTGACCAAACAGAGGATAATCCCCAGCCTCATCCTCTGGTTGCCCCAGTTTCTCTTGGAGGAGTTTTCCAAAGTATTTCCAGTGCCACTCATGGGTCCTCATCTTGGTCAGAGTCATAAAAGGAGTTCCAGTGAGCTGCAGCATTCAGTGATGGGCAAGGGCATGATTGGAAATAACTCATCTGAAGTGTCAATGATGAGAAGCCTGTAGCCCTTCTATAAGTATGAGGTTATTACATGAGAGCGCTGTAACTCTTACACATGAAAATTTCCTCAATTATTAGGATGGAAATAATACAAACCATTATTCTAAAATAAAGCTGTCTGGGCTTGCAAAATTCACATTCAGATAGTGAGAAAAGGTAATTTTAAGCTTAACAAACAAACATAATTGTTCTGCACCTAGCTTCAGTAAGGCAAGGTTCCTGGGGAAATGACAAGTGTAATTAAAACCTGTCTAATCATGTGTGCACACAGGGGAGGGCAGGCTGTGATGGTAATTGTAACTGCTCCTAGCAGCTGTTTTTCTGTTAATATGAGGTAGTAAATAAAACCTAACATGTTTACTAACCCAAATACTCTCCTGTATGCTTCTATGCACTCTTTCCCCTAAAATACTTGATAGTTCCCAGGCAACCCCAGTACTGTGAGGAGATAGGGGTTTTTATGACTTTTATTTCAAGTTCATTTGCTATTTGCTGCCAGAATTTCCCAGGGAATGCAGACAAAAAGTGGTAAATGGTGATTAATTTAGACAGCCTAAGTAGAGGACTCACGATGGCTCCCCATGTAATACAAGAAAGTTAACGTCTTGCTGATGTCCTTTTGTTAGGGAATTGTGTAGCCTGGTTGTTTAATGGAGTGTTTAAAAATTGTGTTGGCAATAGCCTATGAATAATGTATAATGAAATACCTTACTGCCAAGAAACTGCTGATATGCTGGGGAAATTTCCATCAGAGGTGAGAAAAATTTTCAAGGCACTGTCTTCTTGGGATGCCCTTTATTTATAGCCTCACTGCTTCAGAGATTGCATTCCCTTTTTAGATACTGCATGTGAAGATGCCCTCCACTGCCTCTGCCTTTGTCTTACACTCCACCTGACTCCATTTGCTTGTGCCCATAAAAGCTGTGGAATTTTTATGGGATTAGGCTTTATCACCTGAGCACTGTAAGCATGGAATATTTCCTGTGCAAACTTCACCTCTTCTAGGTATCTGCACCAAGGCACCCTGCATCAAAGGAAGATGGACACTGGTCATGACAATGTCCCATGATGCAGGAAACAGAAAAAGGCTCAAGTTATTTGGGGAAAAAGGGAAAAAGACAAGTTGGACTTCACAGTGGGAAATCAGTTTGGATTCTCTAAATTTTCCCCCATGTCTACCTTCAGTGCCTCTGTGTACTTTGGCCATGAGTAGTGGCAAGTCATTGTGATATGTCAAGATCTTGCTTGACCAAAGAAATGAGAAGATGGAGGGTGAACCCCTGCTTGCAGGGGAGCTCTGGGGGTTGCACTGCCTTAGGTCCAAGAGGAAACAGGCCTCCTGTAAGACTCTAGGACATAGCTCAGGCTGGCATGGAAGCAATTACAGTCTTTGACTTTGCTCCTTGTTTAGGCCCTCAGCTCTTCTCCAGGAGAAAATAAATTCATAGCTTTGTTTCTCATGTGGCATTTTCCCCACCTGCACTGAAATGCAGAAATGTTCCAGGAGGGCAGGTGAACACAACACATCACTGTGCAGAGTGGTCTCAGCGAAGTGTTTGTCAAGAGCAGACTCAGCTTGTGGAGCCTGTAGCTCTGTGCCCTGCCCCGCTGTGGTTTTGTTATGAGTAGCCAAGTGCTCATGCTGCATTTTTGTGTCTGTATTTACACAGTAGAGCCCTGAGTCAAAACATTTCCTGCAATATGGGTACTGTATTATTAGTGTAATGGTAGAACAAAGCCACATGAGGTTGATGTTGGTATTAGTCAGCTGAGGAAGTGACATCCTCACCTGGGAGGTTCATGTGTTGGGTTTTGATGCTCTCTCGTGATGCCAACAGCAAGCTCCAGGCACAAGCTTGCTGTTGTTATAGGGCAGGGGAAAGAATGAGTTAGGAGAGAGGTTGTATCCTAAGGGTGATCTGCAACTGGCTAAGTAGGAGGATTTGTGAAAATGGGAGAGATTTGTGGCTTTACTGGCTTGTTTGCTGCTGGGATATATATATATTTTCACAGCTCCTGGAAAGGTGTATAAGAGGAGTTAGCCTAAACACAAGATAGGTGTTAAGGAGCACCAGAGGAGTTTTACTAATGGCCTAAAATATTTTCAGTGGAACAAATAAAAGGTTCTAAAACTTCCTCCAAATCTACCACCCAAAGCTCATTCTGCCAACTGAGAAGTGTTTTCAGCAGAGAGGGTCACAAAGGTCCAGGGAGAGGATCATGGTCAAGTTCAACCAGCATTTCTTGGGGCACTGCCAGCTGACAGTATATGGAAGAGCAACTTTCAAAGGGAAGGAGCCAGTTCTGTTATGAAGTTTATTCCACCGATGCTTCTGATGATCCTATTAATTTCTCATTTTCTAATGTTTGTTTTCTTTAGGTGAAGAGTGAAGGCCCCAAACTGGTGCCCTTCTTTAAAGCCACTTGTGTCTATTTTGTCCTCTGGCTGCCAACTTCCAGTCCCTCCTGGTTCAGTGCCCTCATCAAATGTTTGCCCATTTTTTGCCTGTGGGTTTTCCTTCTGGCTCATGGGATTAACTTCTTAGTGTCACACCGGAGTGCCAGCCGCATCCTAGCGGGACTCATATTCTCGGCAGTGGGAGACGCCTTTCTCATCTGGCAGGAGCAGGGCTACTTCATTCACGGTGAGTACTGTGTCAGTCCTGTAGGGATGCCGCAGTGTCCAGCTGTTATCCTCTTTATTTAGTAATGAGTTGCTGGGCCACATGTTTTGTTTATTTATGTACAACTTAAGCCCTGGGCGCTGGGAAGCACTCATGCCCTGACTAAAATCCATCATGGTTTGAGGAATCACATCATGGATGAGTCTTTCTCTTGAGGTTAGAGAGGTAATTGGGTCAGGTTAGGTTTCCTGGCATGTGTCACAGCATCGGGGCTGGCTGGAGTTGAGAAGGTGGCATGCTAGAATCCCTGGAGAAGAGAAGGAAATGCTCGTGACACTCGTCAGTTCCCATGAAGCTACGGGAAGTATTTACCTCCTATCTCTCTGCAGGGAGATCTGTCAGCCCTTTGCTGTGAGGTTTGGGGATGGAGCACACTGCGCAAAGGTTCTTGGTGGAGGACAGGTGGAGAGGACATTTATGTTTTGATAGACAAGCCCATAGCCTGGGCAAGGCATTAAGCGGATGATAGAAACCAAAGCAGCAGCAGTCTTGTCCTGCTTGCAGGTTCATCAGTGTGAATCATGTAGCCTGTTGAACAAGACATGTCTGTTTTGCAAAACATTTAAATGATGGTCAATCAAGGACAAACCTTACTGCCGTGGTTTGTCTTACCTACAGTAAGATCCACATCTCTCAGAGCAAAATGAGCTTTATTTTGCTAGTTTGCAGACTGGAACATCATGACTCAGATTAGTCATTTAAAGCAATGTTGAACCTGCCTGCAGCAATTCTCTCCCTGGCCTTGGACTGTCACAAGAAATCAACAGCAGTTGAGTCCTTCACTGAATCGACTGGTGGGGTTTCTGCAGTTAATTTAACCGGCACGGAGATCTCACATAACACCCACCATTAACTGACTGCTGTGACTGTCCCACTGGAAAATGTGATGAGATGAGGGAACTTTCCTGACTTGTGCTGTTGCTTTGTCTGAAAGTCAAAGGCTTATTTTTCCCTCTCTCATGAAGTTAGTATTTAGTTTTATTCTGGGATCCCCACAAGCTCTTTCTTTACCAGAAGGAAGTGTGTACAGTGCCATATATGAAAGACCAAATGCTCTGAATCTGGTTTTAATCCTGCTTCCCAAGGGTTGATCCCCATCCCATTAAAAGTTCATGTAAAAATGTTTACTGATTTTGGTGGGGTTTGGATTAGATTGGATCTATCTGGCAGAACCTCAGGCATGTTGCTGAGGAGCTCCAGCTTTCTTGAGGTGCCATCCCTTCTGTGTTGAGTGCTGACATTCCCACTGATGGGCCTCCTCCCAACAGGAGTATCTGGCTCAGTCACCTCAGCCCAGCTGGTTTTGCCTCCTGGAGTTGCTGCTTGAGCTATGGCTTGGAAAACATTCAAGGCCCAATTCTCCCCATGATCA
This sequence comes from Brachypodius melanocephalos, assembly GCA_013398615.1. NCBI lineage: Eukaryota > Metazoa > Chordata > Aves > Passeriformes > Pycnonotidae > Brachypodius > Brachypodius melanocephalos. The sequence goes on from VZSR01000520.1 coordinate 2,266,799, forward strand.
TTTTCATGTACGGACTGTTCTGTGTTTCTCCATTCCTGTGTAACTGATACATCTCTGAGTTTCCTCTCTAAGTTAGTGCTAGAGAAAGGTTAACCAGGCACAGCAATTCAGCATCTGTTTGATCTGCTTTAATCTGCAAATCATTCAGGTTTTCAACCCTAGTCTCACGACTGAGAAGTTTTGCTTTGTGGGTTTAGGCACTTTTTTTCTTCTTAAGGAGAAGAAAAGCTCTTTTGGAGCATTTTGAAAATCTCAGCCCATTGAGCTACTACCTTTTGAAGGAAGTGTTAATATTTTCACTTCAGATATAAGCAGATAAAGTGCACTGCTCCACTTCATCCTTCACTTTGCCTGCAAAATGTATTTTCTCCTATTTAAAACTCATCAGGTTGCTGTTACTGACGACTGACAATATTTTTGACATCATCAGTTGTGGGAATTCGAAGTTTCAGGAAGAAATACTGGATAAAAATGTACATTCTGTTCAATTTCTGCTGTTTTTGGACTAAAAAGGGTTGGAAACTGGGCTCATTTGAAAGGCTTTTTGAGACAATGAGTTTATAAAAGGACATTTGTTCATTACTTTATAGGGAAGTGAGAGCCTGGGAACCTACTCCTGGCACACTTGGCTTTTTTTCATTTTTGCTGTTTCAGTCCACTAATAACACATTATTTTCTGCATGTAGAAGATACTTTACAGTGTTAATATCCACCTCCTTTGATAGCAGGCACATAGAAACAATTTATGCATTTAGTGAAGAAGACAGAGATTAGCAAAAAGGCCTTATTGCCAGCCTGAGGAAACCCAGAGGAAGAAAGTAGGAGAAAAGGGCTGATCTTCCTGATGTGGTTGGGAGGAGCAAGCTAAAGGCTGAGAAATGCAGCCCATTCCCTGTGCAGCCATCACAGTTTTCCCCAGTTCCCAGCTTGATTTGTGGGTGTTGAATGAGTATACCTGGGAGCTGACTCCCTTGTTTGTGACCAGCCTCACCACATGTCATGAAACTCCTCCTGCCTTTCCAGGCTCTTTGCCTGCCGCATTCTGGCCTCTCCTCCTCCACCCTCCCAGATGCCTGCATGAAGGACAACACCTTCTTCAATTCCTTGTTGCAGACTGCTCCATATAACGCCACGGAAGGAAAAACATTCCTCACTTCTAGGGCGACACATTGTTCTTCTCCTTACCACCTCCCTGGGCTCTAACCTTTCCTGCAGTATAACCCTATAAAAAGCTCTTGTCCTAAATCCCTTCTCAGTTTCTTCAGTGTTCTGTCCATGAGGTGCAATAGCTCTGTGAAATATCACCTTCTCGTTGTCCCCTTTTGTGCTTCTCTTCTTTCCCCTACACACTGTCCATTTCCTCTAGCCTCACTCTGCAAAACAGATCCCACCAGCCCCTCCCTCCTGTGGATTTCCTTCTTATCCCATCATGGCTGAGCTCTCAGCGGGTGTCTGATCTGGTCCTTCCTAAAGGCAGTGAGACATTTCCACTTCCTCGAGCTGCCTCAACACAAGAGTAGTAGGATGCAACAGCATCTGCCAGCTGCAGGTTTTTGTGATGGCCCTTTACACCAGTGCATCCCATGTTAAATGTGAATAAGTATCCTGCTGGAGGACTCAGCTTCCTAGGTCCTTTTCTCCATTTCATGCTTTAGAGTTGCATGAAAACTTCCAGCTCTTCTAATTACCCTGCCAGGATAAAGCTGGAGAGCCTGCAGCTGCACCATGTGTGGGTCTGGGAACCAGAAGACCCAAGGAGCTGGGCTCTGTTTGTGGCCCATTGTCTGCAGTTGTCATGACAGCTTGGAGGCAGCAGCTGTACCAACACATTGGGACATATTTTTGTCAAATGGATTAGTGACGAGTGAATAACATATGGGCAGCACCTTCCAACACCCACATCTGGCATTTCTCAGGGGTGTTGCACTTCAAAAGCAAGCCGGCATTTTATTTTCCCTGACTGATTCCTGGTAAGGTTCATCTGAATATTGCAAATAGCCATAAAATTGTTGGGAGATCACATTGGTGCAGTCCCTGAAATATGCCAGCTGCTTCTTTCCAGCTTAGGTTTCTCCCAGCTATGGGCAGAGATGGAGAAGCAGCCAGATTTAGTCCTCAAGTGCCTTTGGGTTTGTGGCTAAATATGGGCAGGCTTTGTGTCAGGGTTCAGAGGGATTAGTGTCTTTTGCCACATTTTGTTCCTACACTGCTGTGGTTCCTGCCTTCCTGTTCCACACGTGACCTATGAGAATACCACTGTCGATATTTAGAGGGTCTGCCTTGCTCCCAACCTTTTGCTCAAAGCAGGGGAAGAGGAACTACCTGAAAAGAGAAGATCAATTCCATCTCCAGCAGCTTAGTTCCACCCAGCTTCTCAGCAGAAAGGCTTTTGTCACAGCAGAGCTGTACTTGGCTGCAGCTGTAGTTGTGCTGGGGCTTTTTATTAGGTTGGGGGCTTGCTGCTATCTCCCATATACAGATTTTTGTAATAAAATGGTCCCAAGTGGTCAGTATGGTTATCACCGATAGTGTTATTGGTAGGTAACACTGCAAGGAATGTTTTCTTCTGTTACTGACTGTCAGTCACCAGTGAAAGGTCACGCTTTATGTATCAATGCCTCTCTCCAGGTCTGCTGATGTTCGCCATCACACACATCCTGTACTCTTCAGCCTTTGGCATGAAGCCTTTGGACCTCAAAGCCGGCTTGCTGATGGGCGTTGTTTCCAGTTCCTGCTATGCCTTCCTGTACTCCTACCTCTCAGGCCCCTTCACCTACCTGGTGGCCGTCTACATCGCCCTGATCGGCTTCATGGGCTGGCGGGCGGTGGCGGGCGTGCAGCTGTGCAATGACCTGTGGACGTGGACCAAGCTGTCGGCCTGTGTGGGCGCCATGCTCTTCATGGTGTCGGACCTCACCATCGCGCTCAACGAGTTCTGCTTCCCCGTGCCCTACTCGCGATTCATCATCATGGCCACCTACTACGCGGCACAAATGCTGATTGCGCTGTCGGCCGTGGAGACCAGGGATGAGGAGGACTTCAGGAAGAGGAGCTAGGTGCAGTGCCGATAGTCTGTGAACACATGGGTTATATCTCAGGTGCTGTTGCTGCATTCACCCCTGAGAGAGATCTCCATTTCTCTAGGCACACTGGTGATGTTGATTTTGCTTCTTTGAAGCATTACTTTTGAGAATTAAATTTTTTTTCATTGGCTTTCTCTGAATACAGCTTACTTCAGTGTGGAGTCCACATCAGGAAGCTTAGACTGTCCCTGCAGTAGTTATTCATTCAATTTTTCCTCCTTGGAAGTGCTGTACTACTGCATTTTACTTGTTAGTCTTGAAATTGATGCTCAATCTCTGGGAAGAGCAGGGCTGGTGGAAAGGAGATTTGGCACTGTGCTAAAAGGCTTGCTTTCAACTGTAGGCAGACAGGCACAGATCTCCGCTAAAGTCATAGGTAAAGATTAATTTAACCGATGTTTGTCTCTTTTTTGCATTACAAACTCAGTGCACAAACTGGAGCTATTCCTCTGCTGAAAGGAAGCTTGGAGGGAGAGCAAAACCAGCATATCCAGCTGGGAGCTGAGCTCTGGAGTCAATGGCAGCGTGTGGGGCAGTACCCAGCAGAACCAGCATGAAAACAGAACCCCAAGCTGAGGGCACAGAGCAAGAGGTGTGCTGGCAGTGCTGTGTGCTTTGATTGCAGTGATCGCTGCTTCAGGACAGGTCTCTAGGTGCAAGTCAGCATTGCTGCACATGACAGAACTGTAAAGAGCAGGAGTTTGGTGGGATTTCAGGGATATCTCGGTAGCCAGGCCAGCGTGTTCTCTCTTGCCACGTGCACACAGTGACATGGTGCCTGCAGCTACCAGTGAGATGTAATGGGCACACAAGGAACTTTGATTTTTAAAGCAGAACTTACTCATTGTCTTACTTAGTGTATGCCCTAATTATCATTAGTATGGCAGACAGGCCCCAGTGTCCTAACAAGTAATATTCCATGTAACCATTAAGTTTTAGTAGCACTTTCAGTAGTACTTTGATTACTGCTGCCTGTAGTGTCTTGAATCTTTGTGTGAGCATTTCTTGTGATCAAGGCTCTGATTTTGGGCCTTTTTTTGCCAGCTGGTAGAAATGATCCTCTTTGCACCACTTCTTTTTTTTTAGAAAGCCCCTTTTCAGTAGAGCTTCCTGAAAAGCACTGTCCTTTGTGTTCAACACGCCTGCCACTTCCTTCTCAAACTCACATGGACTCACATAGAGCCCTGCTAGCTTTTCCCTTGTGTTGAGAGGTGCTGAGTGGGTCTCCTGCTCCTCTCCAGCCTCACCTGGTGTGCCTGGCAGGGAATAGGCATTGCCTCCCCATGACTTATCCATCAGTGCAAATGCAGCCAGTGTTACAGAAATCTGGGTTAACCATCCTGACCCCATGGGGGCATCCGCTGCTCTTCAGACAGGGATCAGAAAGGTCAGCTGCATTATGGAGAGGGAAAGCACTGTAGGTAGCACAGCCCCGTGTAATCCCTTCCTTTAATGCTGTTATGTAATACTGTCAGTATTCATTCACTGGCACATCGGGGCCTGCCTGGAGTAAACAGCTAAGGGAATTTAGAGCCATAAACCATTTTCATTCATCAGCATTGCTTATCTCCTGGCCACAGATTGAACCCTGCAGGGTAGCTCCCTGCAGATGTCACCTGCTGTTACTCAGCTTGGCTGTTCGGAAATCTCCTGCAACAGTGACCCAGCTAAGAGGAAGTCAAAGCATTTGGGGTGAACCCCACCATCCTCCCAGCACGTGAGCAAACAGCACACTGCAGTCTTTGAGTCCCAGCTCCTTGGCATGGGTCAGTCCAGCACACTAAGTCCTTAGCTGGCAGTTTTTCAGAGGAGCTCCCCCTCATCCTGAGCTTCCCTTTGCTTGTGTGATAAAGTAACCTTTATTTAAAAGTCTTGAGTTTTGATTCTCTTTTTTTCCTCTCCAGAAATGAGTAGTCTTGAACTGCCTGAAAATGTCTGCTGAGTTGCTTTTTTGTGTGCTTTTTCTTCTTGGCTTGCTTTGCTGTCCTGCTACCATCAGCCACTGGATACTCGTAGAAAAGAGTCTTGATGTGTTATTAGGAGGCCTCTCCTCTCCACTGGCCATCAGAGGTGCAGTTTCTGGTGGCAGAGGTCTCTGAATGGGACAGCAGAAACTCGTGCAGCCTAAGTGGGCTGTTGTTCCCTTGCTGTCCTGGAACACGTCACCTGGAGTGACAGGGACACATTGGCCAGTCACACTGGCTCATCCAGTGCTGCAACAGCTTCAGCCTTCCTGGGAATGAGGCAGAACCCTCAGCATACAAAGGAGAGTCCTGGTTGGCTTGGAGGTTTGCCGGCAAAGGCTCTTAATCTTCCAAATCTCTCTCTGGCTCTGCATTCCTCTTTCTAATCCATATTACTTGAATGAGACCGTTTTCCTGGAGGCTCTTTCCTGCTGGGAAGAGACCAGCTGCTGTGGACTGTGATCTGACACAATTTTGAGATGCCTAAATCCTGAGAAGCACTAAGCACTTGCTGGCAGTCTATTAAATAACTTTTCTTGGGATTAAAACTGTTCCCTCAACCCCAGCGAGGGCAATCTTCACTTTGAAGTAGAGCAAAAACAGGAGCGGTGCTCATATGTGACAAATGGTGTTACTGTCTGGGGGGCTGCCTTTGTGGACTCCCCTGTTGCCTCTTTGCACTGTAAAACTGAGGTTCGACCCCTTCTCCTTTTCAGGAGTACAGTCCTTGAGAAGCACCCAGTCTTTGGCCCAGGAAAGTTAGAGAGGGAATGGAGCCTTCCAGGTGGTGTAGTGTCCCTGGCCCCATCAGCAGCAGCTCTTTATGTTGCTAAGCACAGAGGCTTTCTTTTCACACTGCTGTATCCAAATCCCTGTCTACTGTCACTTGAGTTTACACACCTGGTTTGGTTACTTTCTGTAGTTATCACCCTCTTGCAGGTCCTTTGGCCCTTTAATTGGACATACAAAAGATGCAGCACGTTTACTTCAGCCTCTTTCTGTAGGCACATCCTCCTTGCACAGAACTCCCAGAGTCAGTCAAAGGAGCAGTGCTAATTGCAACTTGTTTTTAAGTGCTAGTAATGCTTCTGGGCTGTGTCACAGGGTGATGCTCATGTAGAAATGTAGGTCAAGAAGAAAAAAGCCAGAGGATTTTCAGCTTTACTCTTACTCTGTGCTGAATACCTGGCTTCTTACTCCTCCATATTGAGGCATCTGTAAGACTGATTGGTTGAAGAATTACTCTAACATGGCTTTTGAGTAGATTGCTGAAGGTTTCATGTTGACATCAGTGGAGGTAACTTATATATTTTTACACAAGTTTATACAATTCCCAGGAGGAACTTGGCAGTTTTTAGTGGCTCTTCAAAGTTTTCCAGTCCTGTAGTTTGACAGTAATATCTGCATTTTCATCTTGCTATCGTGGTATTTTTGGGAGTTGTTCTGGAAGAAGCAGATCAAAGCAAACAGCAACTGTAGAGCTCGGTGGCAGGTGGCTCTTTCTTTTTGCTTGGTTTCTGAATACAGACAGGGGGTCTTTTAAGCAGAGGCATCATAGCTATGTTCTTGGAAAAGGATGGGAAGTTGCTGACTTCTCATGACAGAAATCCTCCTGGGTAATTCCCCTGCCTTTTATCCATGCTCGCTCCTTTTGTGGCCTCGGGTGAGTCACTTAAATATTCTGGGGTCAGGTCCACATCAGGTGTATGAGGGCCAGTGCAATGCCAAGTTATCCCAGCAGGCCCTCACTCCATTCTAAAATAGAGATATTAGGCCTTACCTACCTCACAAGGATATAGTGAGGATTGTTGCTCATACAGCACTTTGAAGATGTCAAGTGCTATGTAATCACAAGTACTATCCAACTTCAATGTTAAAATTGCTTTTAGGGATCTGCAGGACTTCTCTTAAAGCATGGAATGTGTGACTGCCTTTTCAATTTGCATCAGATAGAAAAAAATGCAAAATATTTATTCATGCCTGTTAACAGGATGGGTTCAGCTACACTTGAACTCTGAACTCAGCTTAAAAATCTGAACTCTCTAATTTCAGTTTTGCAATAGTTTTGAGTTCTTCTAAAAGCCTTGACCAAATTCTTAGATGTGAACCTTGCATCCAGCTTTTGCAGTCTGGCTTTGTCCCTCACTGTTAGCTAGAGCAAATATAATCCAGCCAAAACAGAGCACTTCACAGTCTGCTGTGGCTTTTGAAAAAGCTGGAATAGAAAATGAAGTAATTCTGTTCAACTTTCAGTCTTCAGAAGGTCAGCTGGGTTTCATGAGACAACTTTCAAGGGGATGTTTAATTTCTCCCTTGTAAGATTGTAAGTTTTATGGGGTTTAAAATCAGAAGAGAGAAAGCCTTGATGAAATCAATAAGGTCAGCACATCCTTCTTGAATTCCTTTCTTTTCACCCAAATGAAGGAGTTCAATGGTTTTGTAGCAAAGGAAGTGCTTGTACCACCAGTCCTATGGCCCAGAACAAAAGCTGATCTAGAAATACAGCTCTCAACCATCACCGTGTTCTCAACGAGGATAAAAATGCCACTGTTCACTGATCTAAATCTGGAGCACAGCTAGAAACTACCTAGTTTTTGTAGTACTAGCTGCTGTACAAACACAAATGAAGGCAAGGAATTACACACCAAGGAATGTGAGCTGTGTACATTTGAAATGGACCATAATTTTGAAGCAGCTGCAGTAAAATCTTAATATGAACTCAGAAGCAAACACAATGCAAATTTTTATGGTTTCTTTAAAATATTTGATGGGTTTTCGTTTTCTTAGTTTGGAGAAAATTTTCTTAACGTTATTTTATTTTTGTTCTTACTGTAAAGAATAAAAATACAAAACTCTAGACAGATTACAAATGAAAAAATAAGTGGCCAGTTGGCAGGAATGCCAAAACTTCTGTGGCTTGTATTGTTTCTGTGGTGATACTATGCTGCTGTTGGGTGAACTACTGGAGTGGTGTGATGGCTCAAAAATGAGGCTGAAGCACAGGATGCAGGGGTTGAGACACCAAGACTTCAGTGGGAGCATGACTGGGCCAATTCGGATCAGTCAAAAGACAGAGCCTAAGGAAATAAAAACCACCTTTTCCTGACAGAAGTAAAGGAAGAAGCCAAAACCAGCCCCTTGGGCAATGGTGCTAAATCACTACAAACCTAGACCCTGCTGGTGCAGGTTCCTGCTGGACCAAGGCTTCTTGCTCTTAAATCAGCTGGGGAGGCTTGCTCCAAGCCTATGGTGCTGGCAGGGTCAGGCCAGCAGAACCTGAAGCTTTGTTAAATAAAACTCAAAAACCAGAAAGCAAGAAGAGAAAGAACAAAACTCAAAAACCACACACACACAAAAAAAAAAAAAAAAAAACAAAAAACCCCAAAAAATAAAAAAAAAAAAAAACCAAACCAAAAAACCCAACCAAAAAACACACGAACAAACGAAAACCAACAAAACAAAAACAAGGAAGGAAAAAGCAAATGCCAGCGGGCAAGTGGCAGTTCTGCCTGCCTGAGAATGAAGAGTGGCTGGTCTGTCCTGAACACTGATCTCTATGTCTTGGACCCATATGAGTCTCTTGCTCCTGCCCCCCTCCCACACATTCCAGGCAGAGTGCACTGAAAGATGTGACTGAAACAGCTGCTCTCCTCTGGGGAGTCAAGCACTTTGCCATGTCTGAAAGTCTCTAGCACTTACTTTCTTTACTGTGATTGTAAAGGTCACCACATACAGTACAGCCACTTGATCTGGGATCTTTTCTTAACACATTTTTATGCTGATTTTACTATTCTAATTCTTTTTTTGGAATGTATTTTTTCTCATTTCTTCTGTGTGTAACAGCAATTAAAAATGTTAATTTACTGGTTATTTTTACTGTGCAGATACAACATTTCCTTGCTCATTTTCTGTTTCTGTCACTGTTTCAGCACGGGATAGGAGGCCCCTCTGTGGTGGGCAGCTTTGTGCCACTGTTACACCCTCCAGCATAATTTGTGCTGGAGCTGCTCAGCACCCCACTGGAGCTGACTGTCACAGCCACAGCATTCCTACCTGGGGAACCCTGAAAAACACCCACATGCACCCTACGGAGCACATCCAACACAAACTAACCGGGCACCTGGTTGGTGTTACACCACATCCTGGGTGCCCTGGGGTGCCACCTCTGGAGCAAGCTTGCCCCTTGCTGCTCCAGCCAGTCCTGCAAACAATGGCCATTTGTCCACACTTCCAGGGAGAGGGGAGCTTGCTGCACAGGACTGCTCCAGGAAGACTGCTCACTGCCAGGGAATTCCCAGACAAATGGCCAAATCTCTCTTGCCCCTCGCCCCAGGAAAAATTTCCAGGAGGAAAGGAGTAGTCTGCACATTTTTCTCTGGCTGAGTGTCTGATGCCAGCTTCTTCAGCTGTTTGATGCAGTGGCACAGATATTTTGTTTCATTAATCCTGAACCAGGCCATCTGTCACTAGTGGAACAGGTTTCAAGGATTTATAGCATAGAAAACCAGCGGGTGTAAGTGCTCCCAGTCAGTTAAATGGATCTGCTTGCAGGCTTAATGGATACTCCTTCATACTCCCCTTCTGAAGCGGAATGGTTCCTGATGTGAGAATTAATCAGTACCAGGCAGAAATACAACCAGATTATTTTCAGAGCAGCCTAAAGGGGTAAAAAGGAGGCAAAAGCGAGTGATTCTCTCATTTTCCTTTTATTTGGTCTTTTACAATTCCTTTCAAAAACTTAGAGGCCTGCTGGGAGGAGCATCCTGTTTCCTCATACCTCCTTCCTAGCTCCAGATGGAACAAAAGTGACACAATATTCTCAGACTGAGTTTGTCTGAGTGGCTGGCCACTGCTGTATTTTTATTCCACAACCAGTTCCTGGGAAGATTTCAGTCTACATGAAAAGAACCAGCACCAATGTATGTATAGTTGTACTGATCTACCTGTCAGCCTGTTCAATGGTTCAGGTTTTCTTTAATCCCTTATCTAGGCATGGCCACCAGCAGTGAAGTTCCTGCACTTTCTGTGGCCAGCTCTTTTACAAAGTGACTCCCTCATTTGCAAAGCTGTATTTACTTTCTTGGTATTGCGAGGATTTAAGTATTTCAGATTTATGGCTTACTCTGTGTTTATATACAATCTCACATAAAGAAGCCTAAAATATCATGGAGCTCCTGCTGGGCTGTGTGGAGAAAAGGAGGCAGAATCCAAGTCTCTTTTTGAACTTGGAAGGATTCTCTCCAATCTTTGGCTCCTTTTATTACCATTAAGATTCGTTAGCAGAGGGTATTAGAAATAGTACAAAATCACTTAGAGGGAAGGAAGATGGAAACACTGGAAGTGCCCCTGCTGAGCAGAAGCCCCGCACTACCACCTGGTCTAACTGACCTTCACAGAAGCCAAGGGCAGCTGCATTTTGAGCCACATGAAGACAAACTTCACAGCCACAACAATGCTGTTCTGCATGCCAGACCAGGCACAGCTAGTTCCACTAATTGTATCTTGTGTTTCAACTTCTGCAAACTTCCTGTCTCTGTGTCCATCTTTTTTTTTAAGGCAAAGAAAAGGACTAAGTGCCATAATTAGTGCAGTCAACCCTATGTTTGGAGTGCAAATCTCACAAAGTTATGGATAAAAAAACTTTATAAAAACTTTAAAGGCTTTAAAGCTCTGTTAGGCTTTCCACTGTATAAAGGAAAAAGTTGTCTGGTCGCAGTTTTTGTGGGAAGTGACAGTTCAAACTTAGGGAGTTCTCATTTTCACTCCCATTTCCCCTTGTTCACTTTGGCACTGTTCTGAATAATTTACTTTGGGTCTAATAGTCTTTGTGTTCTTTACAACCTGCCCCCTCCCAGCCTAAGGAAAATTATTTTCACCCCTTCTGAGCTACAACAGCAGCAAAGCTGCTGCTGTGTTTCACTGAGGTGGTGCAATGCCCTATTTGTTTTTGGAAATATTATGAAAAGGGCTAAAGTGGAAAAACATGGCTAAGCAGAAGAGTGTCATTAAAGAAGAGAAATAGAAGAGTATGTAAGTATTGGGTTTGTGTGACAAGGCTTTGGTGGCAGGAGGGGACTGCAGGGGTGGCTTCTGTGAGAGGCTGCTGGAAGCTTCCCCTGTGTCCAGTAGAAGCAATGGGTCCAAGTGCCTCTGTGGCAACACTATTGAGAAGGGGAAAAAAACTGCAACAGCAATTGCAGCCAAAGAGAAGAGTGAGAATATGTGAGAGCAGAGGAAAGAGGGGCAAAGACAAGGTGTGATGAACTGACCATGGCCCCCATTCCCCATCCACCTGCACCAGTGGTAAAGGAGGTAAAGAACTCTGAAATAAAGTTAAACCCAGGAAGAAAGAAGGAGCAGGGGAAAGATGGTTTAAAATTTAGGGGTTTACTTCTTGCCCTACTCTAATTTGATTGGTAATAAATTAAATTTCCCAATTGAGTGGGTTTTGTCTGTGATGGTAATTGGTGAGTGATCTCCCTATCCTTACCTTGCTTCGTAAGCCTTTTGTTAAATTTTCTCTCTCCTGTCCAGCTGTGGGAGGGTAGTGATAAAATGGCTTTGGTATGTACCAGGTGTCCAGCTGAGGCAAATCCACCACAATATATTAAGAGGAGTTGAGACAGAGGTTTAGTCCCTGTGGAATCAACACAGAAATCAGCTACTCCTTCACAGTTACTCAGATCAGCAGATTTGCTCAGTCTTCACTCCTTGCCCATAGGACAGCCTGTCAGCAGGTAAAGACCACTGAAAGTATCTGAAAAATGTCCCTAAAGAAAATCTTTTAAGTCCTGGTCTGAAGGGGCTCGTGTCCTAATGAAGAGTGCTTGTAATGAAGAGTGCTCACATGAGGCATGATGCCCTCCAGCCTACAGTGCCCAACTCCAGGCAGTAACTACCTCTCTTCGCGAATTAAAATTATCAAGAATATAGTTTCTAAAATAATAAAAACAAATCTGCAGTTAAGCTCAATTTGATGTGAATGCCTTATCTGCTAAAGTCAGTTTTACAGTCTCTTATTCTGACTTCTGATTTCCCACCTCACTCAGCTTCAAATATCTGTCAGCAGAGAGACCTTACCCAGAAACTGCCCAAGTCAAGATAAGGAGGAGCCCCAGGAGATACAGGCTCCTGTTGAGGAATCTGGGTATAAATCAGCACCTCACCCATACAGTGCTTTTGCAAGCCTCATTCCTCAGCCAGGTCTGCTGTAAACAGGCTGCTTTGAATAACTTTGAAGAGGTGTGTTCCTGTTGTAACAGTGCTCACCTCAACAAGCTCAGTGTGGGCAGGCAGAGGGTAAGTGCTACCCAGCAAGCAGATCTCTGAGGGGATAGGGAGCTGTTCCCGTGCCCCTTAGGCCTGTCTGCCTCCCCTGAACTGGGTGAGCAGAGCTATCAGGATTCCTTGCATCAGCCTGGCTGGCAATCACAGAAGGCTCCCAATGATTTTAGGGACAAGGAAGCTGTGCTCCAGCTGTGGCTTCAGGGAGGAGTGTATCAGGGTGCATGGGAAGCAGGCCACATGCCAACAACAGGAATTATTAGAAAAATGGTAAAGAATTGCTTTCAGTCTTTTGGGTGGGCAGTTGCTGGCTTCAGTGAAGAAGTGTTGCATGTATTGTACACACAAAGACAGATCAGTTTGAAAATCAGAGCAGGAAACCCAGTGTGGGCATTCTTTCCCTGTATGCTACTTCCACATTAGCAGGGAGAACCAAACCCTGGGTGGGGTGTGTTTGTGTGCTCAGCAGTTGGCAGCAGGCTGTCCAGAAGTAATGATCTCAGACAAAAATAACCCTGAAAGATCTTTCCAAATACAGTCCCTCATTATTGGTGCTGTATCAGTTTCATTTCAAGCTGTGCCTGGCAGCCTCTCTCTCTCGTCCCCTTTAAGAGGACACTAACAGGCATGAGGCACCAGGGCCTGTCTCTAAAACAATTTGTAGAAGTGTTTGTAGAACCTCACCCCATGCACCTGGAAGTGTCCATGCTCCCACCACCAATTTGAGGCAGCTGGAACCAAGCTCTGTGTTATGACCTTATTTAAAACTTCACTGGGTTCAACAAAAGAGGGAAGGGAGAGTGGGATTTGAAATACCTGATTTTCTCCCTCTTTTTGTCTTGGAAACCTTACTAGTTGTCATACAGTGTTGGCAAAATCCTTCCATTTTACAAAGGAAGAGAACAGATGTACCCAGTGCAGTGCCTGTGCAAAAAAAAAAAAAAAAGCACAAGGCTATTGTCAAAGTGCATCCATGGACTGCTTGGAAGTGCTAAGTATGCCATGGATGCAGAGCAAGATGGTTAGGGACTGAGAAATTACTATGTTTGCTTCTGAGCCGTTTAGGGAATTCATGAGGTTCTGCTGGCCAAAAAAAGCCATTTTAAGGGATATGAGACTGTCTTAAAACAACTGAAATAAATCTCAGTGACTTTGAAGAAAGACTGAGTTTTTGGCTGGCTAACTCTTGGCTGGCTAACTCAGAGTTAGGCTGGGTTTTTGGATATGAAGGTAAGTTCCTACGACGTGGCCTTTGCAGCTCCAGCACCTACAGACTGAGCAATCTCTTCCTCTCTGGACAAGGGAGAGAGCCTAGAGGAGTGTGATGCACAGTGCCAGTCCCAGCAAGTGCTCTTGTCCTGGAAAACAGCAGGGACATTCAGACATGAAATCTGTGGCTACTCAGCCTGGAGGGAATCACCCCTAACTAATCCCAGTGGCTGCACACCTGACCTACCACAGATGATCAGCCTGCAGCTGCAAGTTGTAGGGGTCATAAGCAGGCAGGTGCTTCTTGGTGAGGTGAGCCACAGCTTAGGCTTGGATGTGATGCTGACAGTGCTCCTGTGCTGGGTCACTGGAGGTGGGGGTTGCTGACCAAAGCCCAGCTCAGGACACAGCCGTTGTTGTCACATGCTGTGGCTCCTCAGTGGGGCGATGAAGCAGGAAGCACTGTCCTTCCTGGGATAATCCATCTTGAAGTCAAAATGCTGCTGAGGACAGTCACTGTGGGCTGTTTCCCACTGCACACACAAACATGCAAACAGAGCCAGCACCATCAACACAGAGAGACTTCTTGTGCATGTGTACAAATCTTAAAGAGCTTGGGTATGACATTTCCTGACCTGGACCTTACTTCCCATCAGGGAAAACCCAGGGAGTAGAAAGAGTGAACATTACACCACATTTCTCTTGGCATCTGACCAGCATACCTGTCTCAACATGCAAACAAATACAAACTGAAAAGCAAGATGGGAATGAATTGGAAATCTCATCCTCCCATTAATCTGCTGTGCAAGTGTAAGCAAGCAATTAAATTTTTTGTTTCTTCGGCTGTAACTAAAGTGTCAGACTTTTGCTCCACAGGGACATATCAATGCCTTCTCTCACTAATGCCATTAAATTGTAAAGTGCTTTCGGATATTTGGCTCCCAAAGCACTTTAGAAATGCATGATTAAATTACACCCAATTATAAACCAAAGCAGGTGATCTTGTAGAGGAAGGGATATTGCTCTGCTGGTGTTGCTCTGAGCCATTAATAGTCTACAGAATGCTCAGGGGAAATCAAGGGGAACTGCGTGTACAATTTAATTTCCAGTGTCCACTGCAAATCTTCCATTTTCAGCCTGTATTTAAACACATTTCTTGAAGTACTTAATACTGCTTGTTGCATTGACAGGTGGGATCTCATCAGGTAAATCCCTTGGATTGTAAATGTAGCACTCTATGGTGAAATTCTTTCATGAGACCTCATTCTCAGAAGAGAGCTTATCTCCTCATTCTCCTTCAGAGTTTTTCTATCGTCTCTCGGGTTTATGCAAATAAACCTTGTGACTTGCTATTTGTAATGAAGAATAGGAAACCAGTTCACATCTGTGTCCTGGTGGTCCTGCCTGAAGACAGGTGGGCTGTTATCAAAGGAATGCAGTGCAAGGCACAGCCAACCTAACCCTGTTCCATTTACAGCTCTCTTTGCCTACATGCACAGAAGTTACTGAAATAATTTCAGACTCTGTAGAATCCAGGCCTAGAGCACTTCCACACAAGAACACAACTACAGCCACATGACTAGAAGTGCTCTTTCTCAGCTGCACAAGTAGCCAAAGTAACATACTTATAAGTCTAATCCATCAGGAAAGGCTGATTGGTAAATACAAATACACAATTTGACACCCCATTACTCCTTTTAGTGTATCACTCCTACTGTCAATTTAAAGTGTTGCCCATTACTCTTGAAGGGGATTAGAAGACTCATAGCAGCATGTGGATAGGCTTCTGAAGAAACAGGTGTCTAATCTAGTAATATGTATTAATATATAATTTTTACAGATGTTTTATTACACCAGGCACAGGCCAATCAAAAAAAAAATGTCTTTGTCTTTCACCATTTAGAGTCACTGCATTCTGCAGTTCCCCAGACTGGGCAGAAGGATCACATACCATTTTGACTTGATGAGCTGGGCCATATTCAGTTATGTTTGGGGGCACTGCTGATTAGACATCCATGTTGTGATTAGGGAGCAACTGAACAAAGAAGAAGGCATTTACCTGACAGGATGACCTCTAAATGTTTAATTTAATGTGCTTTCAGGGACTTCTGGTCCAGAAGGACTGTCACACTGTCTCCTACATGTCACAGATTTCTTTGCTTCTCATTTACGAAACAAATCTCAGTCAGACTGAAAACATGCTACAAGACAAATGACCTGTAACACCAATCTTCTGTTATGTCAAGACATGATAATATCACCCTCTGAGCACAAGGATGTCCTGAATTTTAATTTAAACAGCATCTGTATAATGGGCTACATACACATGTAGCAAAAGGAAGCCTGGTCCTGAAGAGGTTGCCAACAAATGGAAGGGATAGAAGAGGAGGTATTATTGTATCTAATCCCCAGGTGAGCACCTGAGGTGCAAAGCAGGTTAGTGACATACCCAAGGCCACACAGGGAGCCTGGGCTGAACCCTGAGTCTTGTGCTTACCTCTGTGGTTGGAGATGTTCCATTGCTCCTGTGAATCTGGAGGGTCAGTGTCCCCACTGTCGTTGCAGACAATGACTCAGAAGAAGTATTTCCTCCCTGGGAGCAGGCCTGTGACAGGGTATTTATTACTGTAGACCTTCTCTGTGCCTGTGAACCACATGTCAGTACTGACATCACATTGCAGGACACCATAATACATCTCCTAGCTGTCTTCTGCTTCTGAGCTGTGGTTTAGGGTCATGGCGTCAGGGACTCCTTCAGCACGCTGCAGATTTCTGGGTGGTCAGGGAAAGCTAAGAATTAATGAGCCATTTAAGTACTATTATTCTGTTTGGCTCCCTCCCTCTGTCCTTCTCTGGGCTAAAAACATTTCACTTCTGAAGTCACTGTATATCTAGGAAAGTACTTACCTCCTTGATTTCGTCTACCTTTACCAACCTGAGGACCAATTTGTACTGTGTAATTACCTTCTGATGACAAAATAAGGCTGTTAGTTTTGAAAAGCACTCTCTGAAAGGATAACAAGTACATAGGTCTGTCACCCCAGCAGATCATTACAGTAATAGGAGTCTCTCTAAGGACCCGAGCCAGCCTGCCTCCACTTGGCTGGCACAGACCCACTGGCAATGGAAATGATGTCACCAGACTGCTGAGGGGACAGACACTGTTGTGTCAGTGCTGTTATGGGGATTTGCCCGTTCAAACAATGACATGAAAAACAAAGTAGCATTGGGAGTGTCTGGAGCAATAACTGCTTCACCCTTTCCCTCCACACTGAGCAGAGTAAGCAAAGACCCAGCAATACCATCCTTATTCCTTGGCTCCCATGCTGCTTCCAGGCTTGGCTCAGCTAACATGAAGGAGAGAGCTGGGAAACACAATGGGGAAGTAGGAAAGTATTTTCTGACCAGGGAGTCTTTCTCCCTTTGAGTGTAAACATTTTGGATTACTCCCATGGCCTTTTTTGGATAAAGAGTTGTATCATTGGAAGCATCTGGGTTGGTTTTTTTTTAAAGAAAAAAAGCCTTAACCTTCTTAACCCCAGTACTGATGCAGAAATTGTGTGTAATTTCCATCAGCATAAGAGTACCTGCCATCAGTACTCTAAGGTGATGGAGTTTTCTCTATTCTGTACCTGCAGCTTGCATGCTAATGTTGTAAAGGACATCTCTGCAACTCTTCATGAGCATAATGTGGTACAGGTCACAAACAAACCACTTGTTGCTGTGTTTCAGAACTGGGAATGGTTGTTGTCCTCCCTCTTTTTGCCACATCACTGGTGGTGGTGGTGGTGGGGGGGAGCACTGGCCAAGATAACGGCACCTGTAAAATCCTGCTTCCTGTCTTGGGCAGCAACAGAAACAAACCCCATCTTCGAGCACAATAGGGACGTCTGTGGCTACAGGAGCTGCTTGTATGGAATCAGCCTGATAGAAGAATATTTCCAGGACACCAGTGCTAGAGATTTCTTCAATCTGCAAAGGCAATGGCAAGTTTTGTCCCCAGCAAAGTGCACACAGCTGGTGTGGCCTGGGAGATTCCACATAACTGCATGCTATGTTCATTAGTTTGATCATCCTGAAAGCTGAGGGAAAACAGCTGGTGCGATACAGATCAACTCATACAATATACACTGAGAGGTACCTTCTTACAGTGGGGCTCTTTCTGCAAGGTCCTGTGGAGCCTGAGCTCACATAGTCATCTAGGATTTAAAATAAAAAAAAAGGAAAGCATATAAATTGCTGTTAGCATCTATAGAAATGAGCTCAACATCCATGTCAATAAAAATTGTGCCTCAGACAGGACACTGTTGGGACATTAAGCGCTGTCTTTACAACCCTCGGTCACCCAAGGTTTAAACGAGAACGTTTTCTCTTCACCTAACATGAACTGTAGTTGCATGCTTGAAAAATTCTGCTTCTCATGGTGAATCACAGAGCCTCCCCAGTGTTTTATGGTTTGTTGAGCACTGATGATCCCCCTGTGAAGGGCTGGGTTGTGCAGCTGACAAACCTGTGCGCACAGAAGTCCCTCTATCGCCACAGGGAGGCCTATAAAAAGGCTTGCCATAAAAACAGTGAGCAGTTATGCAGGACTTCATGAACCTGTAGCTCTGCATGAGTTTTCTCCATGAACCTGTAGCTCTGCATGAGATTTCTCCAATAGTCGACTTTTAAACCAAAGTGACAGCTTGTGATAAAGGCCAAAGGGTGACTCCAGCCTCCAAAACCCTGCAGCTGTATTTCATCAGATGCCCAAGAAAACACTGATTGCAGGATTTCTGCTCTGGCAGGACACAACACAGCAGCTCATAGAAAAGATGTGTGAAGGCATGGTGCTGTCCCAGCACAAACCACCGTGTGGCTCTTCAGCCTCCCAGTCAGTTCAAACCTGGGAAGCTGTGAATAAAAGAAAACAGACAGAGAGAAAAAAAATTTAAAAATTTTTTTAAAACAGAGAGAGAGATTGCACAGAAAGGTTCAGTCATTCATCAGCTTGTTGAGTCACATCAGAGACTGTAAGAACCCTTCAGACTGTTTCAGCAGAAGGCACTACATGTAAGGGTTAAAATGTTGTCAGCCCTTCTCTCAACAGTTGTGCAACTACAAGAAAAAACATCAATGCAATCAACTGCTTTCTGATGAGCACCTACTCAGGACAATTACAGGTGAGGTGGGTGGAACAAGAATATTTTAAAATAATGTAAAAAATATGCCCAAAAAGGTGTAGTTTGCATGTAATACATGAATGAGAACAAAAGAAAGGGAAAGGCAGCTTTAAAGCTTCATTTGATGGCTTTACTGTCCAAATTCTTCCACAAGCAGTTTTGTGTAATGTCTGTTTCTTACAGGACTTCTCATACTCTTCAGCAAAGAATTTCATGTTGCCATGCCACACCAGAAAAGTCTGTCTGGAGCCTACAGTCTCTGTGGGATTTTTTGGTGTTTGATGATACAGTAACAAAGCCATGCCTCATGGATGAGTTGTGTAATTCCAAAGCAGAGACTGAGAAGAGAAATGACCATTTTTCATACTGGCCACCTGGATGTTGCCTTCTGAGACTTCCTCAGTGAAATCTGAATGTCCTTCTGCTCTACTCATGAATTATCTATTCCTGCTGGCCTTACTGCTACTGAGGACAGCCAGCACCATGCTTTGTCACCTGGGAGAATCTTAGACAAAAAGCCTGCATTTTCTAACTGATAATTAAGAAAACAAGTTCTAAACAATAAAGATTTAGATTCTTTGCTACCTCAATTAGTAAGGTAGCTAGGGACTTCATGGCAGGTCATTCTCATTCATATCTTCATTCTCAAGACACAATTAGTGTACTTGAAGTATGACCTCTGCTAATATTACTTCAGCTTCTGGTCCCAGAATGCTGAGGGCTCACTGAGGGCCTGAAAGGATTATACTCCTGTTTCAGTAACACCACATATTTACAGCAAATGGCTGTTTCAAACATAGTTTGTTTACTCCAGCATCAATGTCCTAACCCATACTCAAATTACTGAACCCCTGTCAGGAATCAGAGAACCTTCTAGCAGTGACCTCTGTAACCACATGGGAGGTGTGATGTAAAAAGTCACGTGGTGGAAAAAACCCAACTATTACACTATTATACCTGACACACGGTTATTCAGGGCACAGCTTAGCAAGAAGGATGGCAGAATTATTCAAATTTGGCTCAAGTATTGCACAGTTTTGTGCTGCTCTCCATTTCCTCTCAGAACCTCTGACAACTGAACAAAACCCAGCTGAGCTGTGAGGATAAATGCTTTTTTAGGTGCAAGATGAACCTGATAAAACTTTACACAATGTGGTGTATGTTAAAAACAAAAGAAAGTAACAGCTGACAGGTAGGAGTTCCAGCTAGATGGATACTGCAGGTCTTACCTGAAGGCGACATTTCTAGAATTCTTTCCTCCAACATTGCTGCTTCTCCCACATCAGCTTCACTCATGGCTTGGGTTCAGAAGTAGTATTTGTCTGTGAGTGGTACTAGAGGCAGGGATCTTGGTGCATTTTTTATACTTTTTGGTGTCTTCAACTCATGTCTTTAATGTGTATCCTGACAGAACATCTCCACAGTCTGGTTCCCTGCCAGGCTAAGCCAAGGCTGGAGTTGAAAAATCCACCACCTTCAGCAGTTCTGAAGGCTCTGTGACAGCAGAAGAGCCCACAGCTTGCAGATGTGAATACAGATCTGGTCCCATTTCAAGATGCCGAACCTGCAGGATTTTGGGGTATAAAAAGAGCCTTAATAAACACAGAGCAGACTCTGTCCAGCAAAGCAATGTGGTCCCTAACATGGCACATAATGGAGACACTGTTTCAAGGTTGGCCATTTAAGAAAAAAACTCAAACATTCTGGCACAAAATCACCTGGGAATCTGCTTTGAGCACTGCCCACCACTCATTTTCTGTGTGTGTTAAGAAGAGGTGTTTCATATTAAAGGTTTGCTTCTGTCTCTTCCTAGCTGGCTGGTGAGCTCTGCAGTAAATTTCTTACAACGTGTTTTCTATGACTTTGAGTCCCTTGTGTCTCTTCTTGTTTAATAAATCCCTTCTGCAGTCCTGTGAGAAGTAGTCAGGTGCTATGTGGACTGGGATTAAGGAATGTGCTTACTGACTTGCAAGATCCTATTAGTGTTCTTCAAGTTTATTAGCCAAAGATTACAATACCTCTAATTAATAGTCATTTAAAAAATACAGCTCTTGCTTTTTGCTCTTTAGCCCATTTTGCAGCAGCCTCCACAACATATGAGAAGAGCAAAAAACGGGCTGCTAAAAAAAGATGTATGTTTTCCATCAAAAGAATAGGGACTTGTGTATCCAAATACAAGTCCTGCTCTGAAATTCTCAGATAAGATGCAACAACCTTCCCCCTGGCACCAAAGAGTCATCCAGTGCAGCATGCCATAACAAACTTGATGCTAATGGCTTTTATACAAGGCTCTCATTTGAGCACAGGGCTCATAAGGAATACCGTGCATATGGACAGAGAGTATTCTCCTCTCCTAAGCATAATGTGAGATAATGCAAGTCTTCAAACAGGAGAAGAATCATAGCTCCAGGCTTTAAATTGGTTTTGTGTTGTCTTCTGATGTGAAGGAGTCTGAATGCTTTCCCATCTGACTAACTATTTAACCTCAAGGCTTTAATCTACTACATAGAATTCTCTCATTCCTTAGCTATACTGGCTTCCACACTTGGCCCTTTTTTTCTCTGAATCACATGCAACTACTAAGGCCCACTTCAGTATTAGATGGAACCTATTAGAAGGTTCCATCAATAGTTTAAGCTATTTATTGATGGCATCTGACAGTATGCTTTTGTAAAATACTTTAGTCATACAGAGGAAGAAGTCTCTGCAACTGACAAAAAATAAAATCTGCCCATTTCAGCATTTCTGAGGCTACTGTAATCTTTTGGAGTTTGTCTGGGGTATTGATCAGTTCAGAACTAGGCACAGATTTTTTACTACTAAAAATTCAGCATTAAAATAAAAGAATGTAAGCAACTTTCATGAATCTCATGGGAGTTTTCTCTTCTTTTAAAAGGGTTGATGAGCATAGTAACGTGTGTGACGTATTATTTGTCATACACTGGGGCCTTTGGCAACCTCTATAAGAACTTTAAGTACTAAAGCAACACCTTCATCACCTTGATCTCTGCTGTTTGCAGATACTTAACTCCCTCCAGCTGGAAATCTCTGTGTCCTTGTTTTAATACTTACACAGGGATCATTAATTTAATTTTTTACTGCATTTGGACTGAGATAAACCAAGAAGATGAAAAGGAGAGAGAGAGACAGAGAGAGAAATAAAACCCAAGAGATGGCTACAGTTGCTTATCACCCTCTGACTGAGGCCCAGGCTGTCCCTGAGCAGTGACTGGAGGCCCCAGCCAATTCTCCCCAGTTTATATACTGAGCATGATAGTCTGTGGTATAAGAATATCCCTATGGTATAAGAATATCCCTTTGGCCAGCTTGGGCCAGCTCTCCTGGCCATGCTCCCAGCTTTTTCTGCACCTGCACACTGGCAGAGCATGGGAAACTGAGTAGTCCTTTAATAAGAGGAAACACTACTTAGCTACAAAATCCAAAACACTGTTGTACTAGCTACTAAGAAGAAAAATAACTTTATCCCAGCTGGAACCAGGACAATACCATGAGTGATTGCAATTTAATTAATATGAAATCCCAACATTTTGAATGAGATAGAGGAAAGAATCCAAGAAGGAGCCAAAATATTAACAGAAAAAGAAGAGCAACAGTCTCTTTAGTCAGATGCTGCTGCTGATAGGAACACTCCCATGTGTTGCACAAGCTGTGTTAAGCATGGATCATACGGTTGCTATCTGATGGATACAACAAAATCAGTCACTTGTTCAAGTCAGTTCTGGTCTAATTCAGGAAAAAGCAGTCAAAATTAGGCACCCAAATCTACAGGTGTGACTTTCAGAGGTGCTGAATATTCTGGCCTCTCGTTGTTGCTTGTGGGTAACAAGCACCTCAAGCAACTTTTGTGAGACACCTCTCTCAGAGGCTCTACACAGAGGAAAATCAAAATAGCACAGAACAATCACAATTAATTGACTGAAAATTGTGTGTTATATTTGTGTGTATAAAGAAATATATGTACGTATAGCAAGAAGTCAAGGAGAGTAACCTGTATGTTTAGATTTATGCATGGTCACAATGCTTTTCTAAAGACTATTTCTTTACCACCTACTTCTCTTGGTCACTCCATGTTTAAACACTTCAATGATTGCACTTATTCTGAAAATGAGCTCTTTCTGCAGTGCATTACAGAGCAGCTGAGAAACATCTTCCCTAATCCATAGGAAGTTTGGACAAAAATGCGAAGCTTTAGGTGAAAAATTACATATATTGCTTCAAGCTGGTGATTTTCTTTCTTAAATGTTTCAATAACCCAGATTTTCTGTTTGCCTTGTATATCCTGTGATGCACTCTGGTGTTGGGAATGGGGAGTATAGTATTGCCTTCATTGGGGATCAAATATAGGAACAAGAGGTCTCACAGAATAGCTCAAGTTGGGACTTTTAAAGGTCATCTAGTCCAATCCCCCTGCAATAAGCAGGGACAGCTTCAGCTAGATCAGGTACCTGAACTATAACTCCCAAAAGATAGTTCAGCATTATTTTCTAACTAAATTAGTTTTTCACAGAATGGTTTTGGTTGGAAGGAACCTTAAAGATCATCTCCTTCCCATCCTCTGCCATGAGCAGGGACTAGACCAGGTTGCTCAGAGCCCGATCCAACCTGGTCTGGAGCACTTCCAGGGATGGGGAATCCACAGCTTCTCTGGACAACCTGTTCCAGTGCCTCACCACTCTCACAGTATGGAATTTCTCCCTAATGTCAATCTAAACACACCCTTGAAGCCATTGTCTCTTTTTCTATCACTACGTTCCTCTCCAAACGCAGTGATTTTTCAAATTCAGCACAATGGCTTCAGTGTCTTTTCTCACCAAGGTTTTACCATGGTTGTAATGCAGTCACTGCCTTTCTCCAACACCAGGTTTTCTTCCTCTGTCTCCTCCATACTGTCCTTGATGTGACACTGGGCCTTGGCTTTGCCTTGGAAGGGGCCTCGATGCTTGCAATGTGCTTGGTTCTTCACAGTGACACTGTGTGTAGCAAAAAGCTTGAGGACAGATTCTTCAACAGTTGGAGAAACTGGAAAGAACAGAAGACATTTGAAGGCTGCAGCTCCAAATATAACTTGACACCTATCCTGTATCCATGAGTTCCCAGAAAAAGTGGTCCAAAACTGGGTCCCTCATACACTCCTTCATGTTTTTACTATCAGTATTTTGTGAAAGTCTTTGGCGACACTCAAAATTTTGTCTTATGCTTTGATTGATCATGATTTCATTCAGCTGATTTAGTTCTGTTTCTTATATAGAGAGTCACCTGCCCTCCTTTAGTTGTTCACCTCAGCAGAAAAAGAGGGAGCTCTGGCAAGTAGCAAAGCCCAAAACCCCTCACTTCCCTAGGATCTGGAAATTTGATTCCAGGCCGTTTCTCGGTTTTGTAAAGCACCTTTCTGCTGTTCTTGCCTAAAGCCTCGTGGGGATATGTACCTAAGGTCATGATAAAGATAGTAGAATCAAAGTTAGTAAAGAAAATGCTCTCTCATTTGTTGCAGAGTAATATGGGGACATGATAAGGACATCTTGCACATGATAATAAAATCCAGAACAAAACCAACAGGTTGCCAGTACCTGAAGGGAGCCTACAAGAGAGATGAGGAGAAATTATTTACTAAGGCATGTAGTGCCAGGACAAGGGATAAAGGCTTTAAACTGAAAGAGAGTAGGTTTAGATTAGATATTAGGGAGAAATTCTTTACTGTGAGGGTGGTGAGGCACTGGAACAGGTTGCCCAGAGAAGCTGTGGATATCCCATCCCTGACAATGTTCAATGCCACAGGAAGGATGGGGCTCTGAGCAACCTTGTCTAGTGAAATATTGGAACTAGATGATTTTTAAGATCCCTTCCAACCTGAGCCATTCTGTGATTCTAAACATATTTGTTGTTTTTTATTTCTTTCATTATTTTTGCCACACAACGTGTAGTTTTAGAAATCACAATTCTCTGCTGATCCTCAGGGAAAACCAACTCTCCCTATACCAAAGCTTTGCCGTGGATGTGTTTTCACTGCAGCACGGGTCTGATAAGCATTCAGTGTGGCAGACACGGCACCGGTACTCCTGTTTGTCCCGCCACTGGTCTAATCCGCGCTGCCCTGACTCAGCTGGCAGAAGATGCTTTTTGCCACATCGAACGCCCATCTGGCGCCATCTGCCTGCCAAGAGCCGAGCGACACTCACAGTTTCCTGCTTCTGTTCATCATTTCAGAAAAGATGTTTTGCTTGTTGCTCACGACATCAACGTTTGAAGCAAAGGCTCAGGCCAAAATTCTTCATCACCGACTTAGTGACCTAAAATCAACCAGTACAACTGTTCCATTTTCTCCCCTCGGGGAACAAAGGAGCAGCCGGCAGAGGTTTTGCTTCTGCGCACAGCTAAGTCTGTAAAATGCTACTGGCCCAGGTGAGGAGACCTGGGAAATCACTGGTTCTGCAGGTGTTTGTGTACACCTGGTAAAGAACGGGAAGGACACAGGGTGGCTACGTCCACTGGCAACTCTGCCCTGCTGCTTCTCTTCCAATTGGTCAGTGATGAGTTTGTGGATGGTTCCCTGCTTCACTATCCAAAAAATCCTTTTCAAGCCTGTTGCCTAACAAAAGAGGTAGGAAACAACACAGACTGCAGCAAACAGAATTTCCAACCATGTCCCTGAGTCCTCTGATCAGAGTTTCCTGCCCTAAGATGTCTAAGCTGTCAGGATTTCTGTTCAGGTAAAAGTGATCCTTGGACAAAATGAATTCAGTATTATGTGGATCTGTGCATCTGCCTACTGAAGGGTGTGCATTCACATGCAGAGGACACATTTACTGATTACTCTGAAAATCAGAGACCAGGAGAGGGAGAAGAGTGGGTGGTGAGAAGCCAACCTTATGGGAAAGTGTGAGCCTACAGGCTGAGAAAATGGGTTAGCAAATGTGAAAGCATCTTCACAGGAGACTGCAAAGGAAAATTTTGACAAAGCCAAGATTCAAAGCCAAAACTTAGTGAGACTGAGACAGTAGTAGTGTGGGAAGGATATGATCTGTTCTTGTCTCATCTGTCCATCTGTTTATCCTTAGCTAAAAGCCCTTTATCAAGACCAGGCCGAATCCCATTAGGGTTTTGCAGCCTTTCATTATACTGATCATCCCATGGGCATTTTACCTGTTTGCCTTCTTAAGCCATATTCCTCCCACCTTTGCATCATTCAGGACAACACACCTTGTCAGAATCCCCAGTTAAAAGTATGAACAACACACTCTTTATGGTTGCAAATGTCATAGAATCAGAGAATAGCTCAAGTTGAATGGAACCTATAAGGATCATCAGTTTCAATTCTCTGCTCCTTGCAGGACTAGCCAAAACTAAACCATATGACAAAACATCAACCAGAACCCCCTTACACTCTGACAGATTTGGTACTGTGAAAAAACCACAGTGGAAGCATATGAACAAAAAAACTGTTCAGAATTGTCAGCTGAGCACTTCAAACACCAAGAAGGTGTTTAACAGCAGGGAGATCTCCTAACGAAATGGACAGATCACAGCATGAAAGTGGTTTAGTAAATTGGAAGAAATCCTGTGAAGAAAGGAGGATGGAAAAAGGTTGTTCCTAAGTAGTTTTTACCCTCCTTTTTGTGTGTTCGCTGAAGGGAATGCAGCTATAGGAATCCAAAAGCTGAAGCTGAAAACTGCCTCTTGGCACTGCTCTATTCCCTTAGCTGGTCCAGAGGAGCTGTCAAACCAGCCAAACACTGCCTCTACTGCCTACACAATATTTGTATCTGAACCCGGACTCTGATGGGCAAAGATGAATCAGTAACTAAGACACCAGACTACAATTCCAGTGTGCACAGGAGTCAGGCAGCTCAGGTACAGCTTCCAGGTTGGCTGTGCCACAGGAGTGGTTTCTGTCACACAGGAGTGACCAGAGATGGCCCCTGCCCTACACTGTCCCTTCAGACCAGCCTGGCCATGGCCCACAGAAGGCACTCAGACACCAGGCCTGGGACTCATCCTGCAGGAGCCTGACAGAAAATGCAGGGACCAGCCTCACGAAGAGACATGTCAGGGGTGGGCACTAGGGCAGATCCATCCTCCACATCAGGAAATCTGCCTGGCCTCACAGCTGAGCTTCTTTTGGCCCCTGAAGTTTCCTCCCTACCATACCACCAATAAAATGTTCAGCTGTTACTGAACTTGTGAAGGATGCACTGCTATCATTTCATCCTCCTCCTACGTAGCTAATTTCAAAATGGTCTTAAAATGCTTTTAATGGAAAGCACCTGGGCATAGTTCAAAGCTGGTCCGCATCTAGTAGAAGACATCTCAGACTAAGAGCCACTAAAATCCACACCCTAACTTTAAAATTCTCCTCCAGCCTATGCTGAGAGCATGAAGCGAAACTTGAGTTTATAGCATCAATAATGCTACTGCAAAATTAATTCACAAAACAAATGTGATATTAAATATTTACCACCCTCCTGTTGTGCTGCTGGTCCTCAGCAGGCTGCAGTCAAGTCCAAGTCCCATGGGTCACTTTAAAGAATCAGGATAAGAATTCATTAGGGCAATCCTGACTAAAATAAAACGTGATACATTTTGCTAGCCTGGTTTAGGTGACAGGTGTAAGGATTTAAATGAAAGATTTACTACTTTATGCTTCTACCACTTTATACAGCAAAAAGTCCTTCATTATTACCTTCACACTGCCAATAGAAGGTACAGACTAACAGCTTATTCCATGTGAAACAATAAAAAGACTGCAGATCAGTGTTATTTTACAAGTTTCCTAGGTGTTCCAGAAAATCAGCACTGCTCCATTGGAGGGTTCACTGAAAAACAGTGTAAAGACTAAATATTCCTCCTTCTCTTCCCCCCTTGAGTCATCCCCACTTACCTCCCACGACTGCACTGGCACTGGTGTACTGCCCATTAGGGTCACTGTCTTGTGCATCCTGTGATCACTGTGCAACCTCCCCAGGCACTCAGCTCAGCAGCATTAAATGGTAAGCTCTGCTCTCTTCCCTTCTTGCCTCCTGGTGCACTCAGGAGACCTCTCAATCACTCATCCTATTCTTCATCCCCTTCAGGGTGACACCTGCAGGAGTTAGCACACGCTCCAGGCAAGCTTTTTCTTTCCCCTTCACCTGGGTGTTGAGATTACTGACAAACTGAATTGGAACCCCTGGGAAATGGGAAGGGATGGGCAAGAAAAAATGGCACATACCAGCAAGTACATTATAAATCAAAACAGGTGTCTTTGTCTTTGCAGGATATAACATGGGCTCCTGTGCAAGAGAGGTTCCAGGCTTGGGAATTTACCTCCAGTGTGAAAAGGAGGTCTTGATGCTCCTCTGATTGCCTGTCACACTAGCTTTATGAGACTGTGGATTCCAATTCTGTCAGCCCAAGCTCTGGGGTTTTGTGTTTTTTCTTTATGGATTTTGCAGCTCAAACCTTGCTGTCTCACATTTGATCCACCCACCATGCAAAGATGTTTACTTTCCATCACTTATGATCAATGAGGAGCAGAGTGTTCTGTACTAGACCTCCAATCTTAACACCTAAGCCTTTAAAGTAACTGGGTTGAACACCCTTAATTTTCGCAGTGTGGGCCAATTCATCACCGGTTGAATCATCATTCATACTTATCATCCCACTTCGACTCTCCCATTGAACTTCTAAGTGAGGCTCTGCACTTTCTTTACCAGGGAGATTCCAAGCACTGCTGTCTGTTGTTCATTTTTAGTGGTTCCAGTTCTGTCAGGAGTTAGGGAGCACACCTGTTAAAATACCAAAAAGACAAACATTCAAAAAGACAAAAGATAGTCTGTTATATTTAGATATCGATATCCAAATTCTTACACTAAACAGCAAAATGTCAGTGAAATACCTTTGATTTCTCAACTGGTAGCAGAAAGATCAATTCACTCCTTCAACTTTGGTAGAAAGTAAGCTAATTACAGCTCATAATGCTCACTAAAAGTTGCTTGTAATTCAATATAGCTTCTCTCTTGTTTACCAAGAGACACATCACTTTTCTGTTCAGTTCTTCTGTCCCAGCTCTGCTCTTTCTTCTTTCCTTGTCACTGTAAAGTAAATGGTTTCAGGCAACTGCAGATGACATCTGCAAGTATACCTGGAACCATTTGACAAGTTGAAGTATGACTGCCACATTACTGCTTTACCTGCTGAGAATGCTGCAGTGCCTGGCACAGGATCACTATTTGTTTAAGTAAGGTCATCTACCACACTAGCAAAGAGCCTGTGCCCAAGCCCTGCCTAGGACTTAATCAAAAAAGGTAAGTATTATAACTAAAAGATGATGCTTATGGCAAAGCTCATCTTGAAGAGATGGTCCTGCTGCAATAAAAGGTAAGGCAGGCAGGCAGCATCACTGTTACTCAGCACTGATTAAAAGCTATTTTGCTGCATAAAATGTGGTTGGTTTTCTTTCAAAAAGCAGGGACATATTTGCTTGGTCATAGGAAGCATATGCAGATGAAAAAGAGATCATTCTTATTATGCCCAGGCTCATCCACTCACTCCAAAGTGAGTGCTGCAACAGTGTTTGGGCAAATTTCACTTGCACTAAAAGGACAGTGCCAAGGTGCATTTTATCATTCACATCTTCTCTGCTAAAACTGGTCCAAATTCAGTAGTGACTCACACTCCTTCCACACTGATATCAGTGGAGAATTTGGCTTATTATGTGTAATAACAGGCTTCAAATTGAAACCTGCTCTCTCTTGAAAGGTGTTTTCATATGGGTGCTGTGGTAATTGCGGGGTGCCTTATGACTTGTACAAGTTAGATTTCTGTTCAAGCCTAAAAAGACCAGTGAATCATGAATGTTGTAGAGACACATACGAAAAGACAGTTCCAGTTTGGTCCAGCAATTCTGACCCTCAAATGTTTGTCTGCAGTTGATGTTGACACTGTACAAAGAACCTCATGGATGTGAGAACAGACATGAGCTATCACTCTCTGCACAACAGTTTCCTGTCAGCCACAGAAGACTGTAGGTGCCTAGGTCTGCCCCATTCCCACTGGAGATGCACTGCATATATTTCAAACCCATATGCTTTGTGGTTTTTTTTTTTTTTTTTCGGGGAACACAAAGGCTCTGCTCCATAATAAGCACAATGCTTGCACCTGTGAAAACACATCCTTCTTTTTGTGCAGTGGGCTCAGATGGCAAGAGCTCAATGCCAGCAGGGAGTAGATTCTTCCATCCTGCTTCATCTCCCTCTACTTTGCAGCAAAACTGCCCTTTGCCTAACTTCAAAATTTTTACAAGCTTGACTGTTGGTAGCAATAGTGAAGCCAGACCTCTAGAGCTTATCTTTAATCATGCTCAAGGACATTGTGCAGATGGCATCAGTATAGGCACAGGACACTGCAGACTTGTAGTTATCTGTGTCATCTCAAGGGGAGCATTCAGCTTGGAAAGAGAAAAAAACCATAGAGAAACAATAAGCAAAACCTCCCAGTAGGCTGAGGTGGTAGGTAGTGGGTATGACAAATGAATTAGTGAACTCTTCTTTTTATTTGTGTTTATAGTTTTTTAATCACTAAAGAAATCAAAGTGTTGAAAATCCAGAATCTCTGAGGGCAGAGATTTTGAGGCCAAATCCAATTCCTCCTCATCCCTAAAGATTCCTCACAGCCTTCCTAAAATCTCAGAAGCAGACAGAGGTCTTTCCACTGATGGTGATGTATTTTGGATCAGGTGCATTCTTGGCCTAAGGCAGAAAAATGAAGCCACTTTTCTTCTCAGAGACATCCTTTTATTCTGATGCTCTGCACTGGCAGTGAGTATTCCCCCTGCACTGCATGAGGGATACAGAGGTCAGAGAAGGGGGAATGGAAGCTGTTGGACTCAAGACTCTGAAGTATTGTAGGAAGAGTTTGACTTGGCCTGACTGGCAGATTTGCAAACAAAGGACTGCCTCAGAGAAAAGGTGAATTAGGGTGAACTAAGAATTAAGGAAAAAGAAGAGAGAGAGACAGAGCAAGGGAAGGAAAAGAACAGAGGAAGGGCACTACTTTTGCAACCCTGGGTCACCACAAATTAAACAGCGATGAACTGGGATAGGTGTCATGAATAATACTATGAATTATGAAGATTTAACATTGCCTGAATGACACTTGAAGGAAGGACACTGAGCTGTTGGAGGGATCCCAGAGAAGGCCACCAAGTTAATTAGAGGGATGAAGAACCTCTCCTGTGAGGAAAAGCTGAGAGAATCAGGAATGTTCAGCCTGGAGAAGGCTTTGGAGTAACCTAATTGTGGCCTTCCAGTCCCTGAAGGAGCCTACAAGAAAGATGAGGCAAGACTATTTACAACGGCAATAATATGGTGACAGGACAAGGGGGAATGGCTTCACACTGAAAGAGCAGCTTTAGAATAAAATAAAAATACAATAAAAAATCTTTATTGTAAGGTTGCTGAGGCACTGGCACAGGTTGCCCAGAGAAGCTGTGGCTGCCCCATCCCTGGCAGTGTTCAAGGCCAGGCTGGATGGGGCTCTGAGCAGCCTGGTCTAGTGGGAGGTGTCCCTGCTCAGGGCACGGGGTTGGAACGGGATGATCTTTAATGTCCCTTTCAACCCAGGCCATTCTATGACACACAAGGGGCATTAGGGCCTCACTATTCTAAACACAAAACTAAGTACCAAAAATAACCCACTTTCTCTTTTCCATGTTACATTAGGGCTTGGTTTGCTTTTAAGTTTAGCTCAGAAT
This sequence comes from Brachypodius melanocephalos, assembly GCA_013398615.1. Taxonomy (NCBI): domain Eukaryota; kingdom Metazoa; phylum Chordata; class Aves; order Passeriformes; family Pycnonotidae; genus Brachypodius; species Brachypodius melanocephalos. The sequence goes on from VZSR01000520.1 coordinate 2,298,252, forward strand.
ATTGCTTTGTCTCCTAAAATTTGAGAAGAAACATCGGAATTAATGAATGAATGAGTGAAATGGAACAGTGGCCTGTTACTTGCTTTCTCTGAGTTTATTTTAAATCACAGTTTCTTTTCCTGTCTGCTTTATGGAAGAGATTAGATTAACCTTGCTTTATTTTACTTACTATGCTTCTTACAACTCTACATCCATCACAGATACCACTCTGGAATGAAATTCTTTCATTAGCAGCTCTCTGCACACTGACAGGAATGATTTGTGACTTTTTGTAATAATATATCTCAAAAAATAAAGGCTCATACGATCTTTCTGTCACTTTAGACAGTCACAGATCTGTCATATGGGAGAGATTATACATGACAGAAAGGCTTATTTACTTATGCATTAAAGGTCACATTCTTCAAGCCCTAGCCAAATCACTCAATCATGAGTTCTGCACAACAAGGACTGCTGCATTTAAATCAATAAGGACAAGTTTCCAGAAGCTTAAATGAACAGCAGCTTTCCCGCTGATCTGACTGATCCATGAAAAAAACTCTAAAAACAGTGAGGATGGATATAGGTAACTGCAGTTTGCATCTCCTTTTGTTCACCCCTCTTCTGGTTATGGAAGATGACAGACTGTATTTCCTTGCATGGTGCAAGTGAATATACCTGAGAGCACCTTGAAATACAGTCAGTTATTGGCATGTAATAGCTCAAGGTCTTCAAAAAAAATTTTTTTACTCACCCTCATTTTTTCTCAGTGGGCAAGGTTTTCCCACAAATTCAGGAAGGCTTTCTCCAGCAAGGATCTCAAAGGAGCACATCAGCATGCTACAAGGCTCCAACGAGGTAGAAGACTTCCTGGAAAACACTTCTTTGGCTGGAGAAAAAGTATGTTAATTAAGTGAACAGTAAGATACTGTTTGCAGGTTTTATTTACCAGGAATGGGAAAGAGTGGATACAAGAAGAAACCCCAAAACATAAAGCTACACAGAGAATTGGTCATTAAACTCCTGAGAGAGAAAGAGCCGTGCAGCAGGAAGAGCTCTAGTTGTCTGTAAGAGGCTGCTGATCAGCTCCTCACTTCTTTCCTGGATTTCTGCAGGATTCTGGGCAAGTAATTTGCTCTCTCTGTATGTATCTTGTCACGTAGACAATGAGAAAATGGGGCTGCCTTGCTGTGCAGGAGTGCTGTAAGGTGCTCTGATGTCAGATGTCATTCAAGAAGCCTTCACAGCTGGATGTATCAAAAAGCCCATTAGAACTCACTCTGTTCTGCACAAGCTGCACTAAACTCTTCAGTGCTGCTCCTGCCCTATGTCTAGGTAAATGTCCATAATTTAGGACAAATAATACTTCTGCTTTAAACTGCTTAATTGAAGAAAGCGTCAGAGTTACGTTTATCTATCAGAATTAAGCCATTTAGTTTGTTTTATTATAGTAGTTGTTAAGTTCAAGTAAAAACGGTTTGGTTTTTTTTTCCCTCCCAAAACTGACCAGTAAGGAGCTGTCCCTGAATACTAATTTCTTAAGCTCCATAAGAACACCACTCTGAAGCAAAGTTATCTTCCTATAGTTAATAGCAGAATGTTTCTGTTTTATACCAGGAAACTCAAGAGAAACTTGACTACCAGCTTGAGTTATTCCAGTTTATTAATTTAGACTATTTCGTTGCACTTCTTTCTAGTCAAGGACCTCCCCAGCTTTCCTAAGTAGATCATATACAGAGGGATTTGTGAATTCCACAAGGGCCTGTGCACTACCTGCTCCCAGTGGATGTGGCTGGGAACTGTGTCATTGTCCTTTCTGCAGTGACAAGAGAGTAAAAAGGCTGCTTTAAGCCAAAATAATCCAAGACTGGTCCACGTGTGAAGGGCAGTTTGAGGAAACTGGACCATTTGATTGTAGTCCTTGAGGGATGAGTATTAGTCATCTAGAAACTGCAGCTCTGTAGTTTTAAAAAGTGTTCTGTGATAAGACAGATGCAGTAAGGAATTGTAGCCTCTGACACAGTTGTTTATGCTGCTGAAAGATCTTGGGGCAGAAGAAAAACCCAAAAGCCTTTCCAAGATTTGGGGCAACAAATAATAAAGATAGGATTATGCATGGCAATCCAGAAGATACAGTCCACAGGAAAGACAATGTTAAGACCATATGACCTTGAGAGTTTGCTTTGTTGCCAGCAGGAATTACAGATATGCCAAAAGTACTCTGTTTTGGGCATCCTCCCAATGAGATCCTTTTCCTTAACAGAATATGTACACCCTGATCTCCATGCTGAGCTGGCTTTTGCCTCCAGGCTGCCTGTATGATAACACAAATGCTCTGTCTCCTTATGCCTGGTCTGCCCAAAGGTGTTCCCACCCCGTTTGCCACTCTCTCCCACTGTCCTGCTCTCACCCCTTCACTCCTGTGTGCCAATGGTCACGGGTGTTGGTGACAGGATTGTTTTGGCCTGGTTAGGAAGACAGGAGATGTTACCCTATAACCCCAGAGGCCCTTGAAAAGAATTCTGTGGGTTTGCCCCTCAGCCATTGACTGTCAAATCCACAGCAGCAGCACCCAGTGCTAAAATGAGAAGGGATATAGGATCCTGCTCAGCTCACTGGTCCGCTGCTCTGCATGCCTTCAGATTTGGATTTTCAAATCCTACAAAAGCTACTGTGACACAGTTTAAAAGTCAGCCAACCACCTTTACAGTCTGCCCTTTCACCTCAAAAAGGAATTCCCTTTACTTAGATTTCTTTTGCCTGATCAAAACTTTCATCCTTTGCCACAGATTTTTGGACATGAAAATTCAGAGTGATACTTTACGAAGTCGCTTTCTTTGTAAGGGAAGGAAAGGAAAAGCAAAACAGATATGAGTCTAAAGGTATTGGACTCACACAGCAAATTTCTACCATGCCTGACCACAGCCACAGAACACAAAGTGTTATGTAATTCTTGGGCATATACTTTTATGTAAATGTTATCTTTTTATCTCAGCTCATAAGGTCCTGGTCATTCCTACCACAGGAGCTTTCACAAACATTACAGACCCTTCTGTGTCCCTCAGCTCACATGAAACTGTATAGCTTGTTGCATTCCTAGGAAGATGCCTGGGTCACTTTACACTGGACAAATATGGCTTTGAGTAGTTCAAAATTTAAATACATACTGGCCTCTTGTGGACTGTGTTGTTACATCCTTTACACTGGCTTCAGCACTTTCTCATTCTTGGAGTAACAAGATGATAAACATTCAAGTATGATGCTGAAAGGAATAAACCTTCTGTAAGACAAAACATTTAAAAATAAACTTTACCTCCCCAATCCCAGGTTTTCTTATGATTGATTTTGACACCATTTCAAAACTTTGATCAAAGGCAGACTATGAAATAATTTACTAGGTTTTTTTGTAATGCTAAAATCAAAATATGTGGGTCCAGGTTTCAAACATTTAAACATTCCCAAAATCCTGCTTTGATGCTGAAGTTGTTCCCTAGTGCTGCTTTCACACCTCCAGGCTTTGGCTTTGTTTATTTTAAAATATGTGCAGCCCTTTCTCTCATTTCCAAGTCCAGCCAGTTCAGTCAGTTACTCAAGCAGGGACTTGGTGTTTTAGAAGATCAGTTCACAACTTCAGATTGGAGGTCATCCTCTAATCAGCTCTCTTGTATTTCTTAATAAGTCTAAGATTCTGCCACAGTTCTTTATATGGAGGACTTCATTCCCAGTGGGAAGGGTACTTCTCAAGGAGGGAATGAATTACAGATCTCAGCTTGTATATTTAGCTTTTTAAAACTTTACTCATGTGAACAACAGCATTGCTGATGTAGTGCAGGAGATTGATTGAGGTGGGTAAGACCAATCCATTCTGCAGGACACAAACTACCTATCTTTCTTGCAAACAAAGGCTTAACAAGATATAGTGGCAATAAACTGCTTAACTGACCACACTTGATTTCTGTGTGGAACAAAATGTTGTTATCTGCTCCATATTTATGTTAAATTCAGTTGAAAAGGGAGCCTAGTGCAGGAGGCACTTGGGTTATGCTCTGTAAAACACAGGAACTGAGAAAACCAAAGAACATAAAAATCTGGCCAACTCCCACAGGCTCATGGGAATAATTCTATGGGTAAAGCCTGGAAAAAGCAATGGACACCCCAGCCTCCCATACCCCTTCAGGAATAGACCACCTTTTCGTGATGATTTTTAGGTGATTTCTGCTAGTCTAGGAAAGAAAGAGGAAGGTGAAAAGTTTAACAAAAAACCAAGAAAAAACAATGCAGAGGCTGCAACATTGTCAGCTTTTCCAGTGAGCAAAAAATACCACATACAGACAGCCAAAATAAACATGCTGTTTCACAGGCTAAAGAAGGAATCCAGCAAGACAGACACTCTGTGCTCCCTTGTCTGGAAGCTCGTGTTCTGTTAACACAGATCAAATCAGAAGTGTGGGGAAATGGGACTGGTCACGTCATGAAGTAGATAAGGTGTTATTTATTGCTCATTTAATAAATGCATGAATAACCAACCTTCACTTATGCCTTCAGTATTCTACTTCAGGAACAAGAGCCCAACTTAGCTACAGAGAAACCCGCTTTCTGGACTGAAAGTTGTGTTTTCCCCAACAAAAACCAAAACATTGCCAACACAATCCAATTCCTTCCACCTATCCAAACTGACACCCTGGCCTTTGTGTTGCCTGAGTGTTTGCTTTTTGTACTCCTCACCACATCCTAAATACTGAGAAGACAATAGTGGATGTAGTAAAACCAATCACACATGGCTTTCCTTCTTTTGAGATAGAAGGAGTCACAGCTAATTTACAAGAGGACATTTCCATTGTGCATTATCAGTTTTGACTTAATTCCTGACAGATTTCCTTGTGTCCACCTCAGAGGCAAACAAGCAAAACATGCAAAGGAGATCTATGAAGGATTTTTCCCTCTCTGATCCATGGAAATGTTGCCCTTGCCTTCTCAGAGGGAAGTTGCACCTGGTACTGGGACTAGGAGAGTTAAAGTCAGACTAATAAAAAGCTTTAACTGAGGCAAACACAACTGTTCCTCTATGGAGAAATGCCATTGGTAAGATGCACGTAACTTCAGATTTCTACCCGCAAAATTCTGGGATGAAAATGTATGCAGAAGAGGTTGAGCCCTCTGAAGGGTGTCTGGCAAGACAGGCTCTGTCCAAGGAAAGAGATGATTTCTGGAAAACACTGGCTATCAACATATTGAGTTAAAAGTAGTGCAATACAGTGACTTATTTAATTGTATTTTAGGCATAAGCAGCAACAGGCAGATAAGAGATAAAGAACCAAGAGGGAACACAAGTTGAGTAGCATGGTCCAGCAGAGAGAAAGGGCCAGGAATTGCAATACCTGAGTCCTTTGCCAGACTGTTTAAGCTTTATGTTCTCAAATGTTCAGAGCCATACTGCCAGCTCTGGTGCCAACATGGCTTTTAATTCTGAGTAACTAATTCAGTCTCTCTCTTCATTCAGCTTTGCTATCATCTGAGTAAACCTGACACTGCAGCTCTGCTGGGTATTACCTGGCCCAAAAGCTTGGGCAGGTGTAATCATAACGCCTTGTGTGACTTTCACACAACGCCACGAGAATGCAGCATCTGCTGTATTCAGGTGCTGGAGCCTGATCTCTATCAGTGCTCAAATGAGAGTGGATTCTTCTCTTTCCTCGCATGTAATCAAAGAAATTAACTTCTTTGTGAATATGTGAAATTCACGTTGAGACACAAGAAATCAATGTTTGTGTCGCCTAGAGCATGCAGATCTTTGACTGCCTGTACCTTATGCACAAAGCTGCAAATGCTGCTTTCATTCACATATTTCTTCTGTGCTTTTGAATGGAGAATTTTTTTAAACTTGCACGAAAAAAAGCTTCCTTGAGCTGCCCTACTTTATCTTAAGGTGACAGCCACTCTTGCAGACACTAGGAAATACTCATCTACAGACTTGGCATAAGAAACAAGGTCATCTCCAGGGACTTCAGAAAAAGTGTTTTGTTTTTTCTCCATAGCAAACCTATAAAGCACAACCATCCATGGGCAAGCTGCATGATTCCTCCACTGAAGAGACAGGAAGGAAGTGACAGGAACCAAGGTGCTGTTTTGTCCTGTCTTCATGCTCAAGTCCATTTTGCAACTGCAAGTTCACATGTTATGATTTTTCCATTGTAGACTAATTATAGAGGAAAAGTCCAGAATAAATAGATACTTTTGAAAGTCTTAGAAGAAATGCAGTGCTCTTCTCTACATGACTACTAGGTAGTTGACATTTAAGAATAATTTGACCCAGTCATCTTTATCTTGATCCTTCAGAGAGTCGTGCTTTATCTGAGGACAGCCCTTACACTCAAGTGCAATCTTAGTTTTTGTTTTTACATAACTTTGGTATCTGCTGATCTCAGACTACCTGCATGAGGACAGAATGTGTCATTAGTCTGTTACCACGACAGAAATGGGGTAAAACTGCCTAAGTGTGGTGACCAAATTGACCAAAGGACCAGCAAACAACCAAGGCACTGAGCTAGGCTCTGCCCTGTTCAAAGTGCGAAAAAGCTTATCAAACAGAAGACACCACAGTTGGTTTTAAATAAAACCATCTCATGTTTGTTATGTGCTTACCCACCCGGAGAGAGGAATTCAGTCCTTTGGGAAACAACTGTGTTGTAGGTACTAATGCTGAGGTGTCTGGTACAAAGAGTCCCGGGCACTGAGCAGGAGAGAGTGGATGAAGTATGCTTGGAATTTTCATTTTATAGAGAAAGAGCAAAAAGACAAGTCTAGCCAGAGACATAGTTTAGCTTAGTTCCTATTGTCAGCTCCATTTCAAACACACTGATTACAGAAGCAGCAGCCCCTCTCATCTCAAGTGCTTGCACACAGCCAGAGCTCCTTTCTGCTAATCTTAAGCACTTCTTAAGACTACCTCTGCTGCCAGAAGAGATCAGAACAGCTGATAAAAGGTCCTTCAGATCTCAAATTCTATTAAAAAAGAAGTAAAGAAAAAAAGAGACAGAAATATGCTAATTATAATAAGCCAGAGAGTAAATAGGAAGATTAGCTCCAAATCTGTTAGACAAAATAACACTTTAAGGGGCATTTGATATTTGATCCTGACCAAGTGGTATTGCTCTTGCCTGGTAGGAGGTGGCAGCAGATGAGCGGCCCTCATCCCCAGAGCATGCAATGAGGCCAGTATGTGTTGTGTAGCAGTGAATTGATGCCAAACAACCCAATTTTACCAACAACCATACTCTCAGGACATTTCACACATGTAGAATGGGAGTGGAGAGCAGACCAGATTTCCTTAGTGTAAATCATTCACTACTCAAGTCAGTGAAGCACTGCCAACTAACAGTTGCTGAGAATCTGTGCAAGGATCTCAAGGTCAGTATCTCAGAGCCCTTTATACCTTGTTTGCCATAAAGTTATTCTCTTCTAGAAAATCTCTTTGTACAGGAGATTATATGTTGAACTTACCTCCTATATGCACACTGCCCTCCAACCAACAAGCATTCTCTAGCAGATGCATGGGAAGCTGATGACAGAGCAAGTAGTTTTATTCACTGAGTCAGTTTTGACACAGAAGGGCACTGAAAAGCTGAAAAATATTTATGGGAGTTCCACTTTCAGTATTATTCAGAAGATCAGTAGTTATTTTGTTATTTTAAAGGAGTGCTTAGATGGAATAGTGTTACCCCTTTGAAAAAGTTGGTAGCACACAGGAGAATATAGCTATCAAGATTTACATAAAACTAACAGTCATGTTATGCTCAAAAGCTTAAGTTTATTGCTCTCTTTAATAACTATCACCAGTATATTAAAAAAGAATGCCAGTTCTTTCTGCTAGCTTCTCACTGAAGGAAATATTTTAAATACAGCAATAAAATCAAGTGGTTTAAAGATAAACACATTTTGCCACAGATTCATGCAAACCCTGCAGACAGGATTTTTACAGGTTCATGGATACAGAATAAACACAAAGATGTGTACTGAAATATTGGGAAACTTTTTCCCCACAGTGATGAAGTTGTAGGCGTAACATTTCAGGCCTTACACTGCACCTGCTGACGTCAATGGCAAAACATCAGTGGGAGCAGGATCAGCCCTTATATTCCGAGAGCTGCTTTACCTTCTCCTGATTAGGAAGTGCAGTCAATTCGCAGAACCTTCTGCACTAATAGAAGCAGTGGGTTTTGGTTATTGTTACAAATAAAGAGAAGCAAATATATTTTTAGTAGGTCATCAGAGCTTCTATTCACAAAACACCCAGCTTTCATGTTCAGGATCCTGTGTACCTCTATTTTTCTCTGCTCAGTGAAGCACTAAAATGTGTGCTCACCTCTAAGCATTAAACACAAACTACAATCTTCCCAGCCTGATTGAAGTCTAAACCAAAAAGCACAGGCAGCAGTCTGTATTATTGGAAAGGAAACACTGTTGCCTGGAAGAGTGGTTAGAATAGGCTAGTAATTGTCTAAATTTGGTTTGAGGGCAAATTTGTCACAAAGCAGGCAACAAGTTCACACTGATTGTTTTTTTTTAAGCTGCCTTTAGGATTTGCATTAATTTTAATAGGCACTGGACACATGGTTACTCCCAAAGCTTTGAAACAATTATAAATTCACAGAATAAAAGTGATTTTATTATTAGATTTTTAATAAAGATAAATTTAAAAAATTCCTCACCTGATTTTGAATCTCAGATTTCAGGAGAAATTGTATTCTATGTAAAAATAGAAACTATTTGCAGAAATACAATCTGTTTGCCAGATGACTAAGATGCCCAAATATTGACAAAGAAAAGGTAAAGCACGAAGCATTTATGTTCAGATTAATGTCTACTCAGATTCACCCCGCTGTCATGATACTGGGGTACGCTGCTGGTAAGAATTCAAGGCAAAAATTTGACTCATGTTATTGAAATATTGTTCCCCCCTTAGTTCTGGTAACACTGGTAGTGGACTGCTTTAGAAAAAATAAACAAGCAAACATGATGTGTGAAACATCATTTCAATGCAAATCTACTTGAGTCTTTCAATGCAGAGGCTCAGAAGGTTTACAATACACACAGTATTCGGTAATTTTATATGTAAAAACAATCAGAAAGAGGCAAAAATTTACTTCAAGCTTAGTCAACATACGGCACATTTCAGCATGACAATTCAAAAAGTTTCACACTGTATTTGGATATATTAGCAATGACCTTTTAAAAAATAGCAAACTGAAGACAGTGGATTTTTTTTTCTGCTTTTTTTTCCCCTTGCTTTTGTAACAAATGAAGCTACTATTATTATTTACAGTATAAATAAGCCTTTTTTGGTGAAGATTATGTCCTGTCACATATGTTTAAGACAAGGCGTACCTCAGCTCTTAAATGTCAATGCAAACAAGAGCATAAAAGCAATATCAAAGTAAAAGAATATCTTTCCAGCTAAGACAGCCAGGTTACCATGTGTCTCTTATCAGATCAGAAATATATCTGAGCGTAGTCAAAAGTTCTCCTGGCTTTAGCCTTTAGGAATATCATGGACACTTATTCTTCTGCTGCTCTAGAAAGCTGCTTTCCGTACAAGCTCATGACATGATGCACAAACTGATATTGTTCACAAGTCTGGATCATTCCTCCCCTGAAAGGCAAGAAGAAAAGGGGAGGGAAACAGCAGTCTTGTTACTTGCAAACACATGAGGAAACAGCACAGCTAACATGAAGCTTGTGCTCCACACCAAAGGTCTATTCCAAAGCTGTCTGAAATGAGTGAGAAGTGCCCTTTGATTGTAACCAGCTTCAAGTCTGACCTCGAGCTCCATTTTGAAAGTCTCTGCTAAGCAACGAGCAGAAGATACGGAGCACAGGAATGGGCTTTACATTAATTTTTCTTAGCAGAGGGCCTCCTCTAGGAAAGTATCACCATCATAATTTACTCTCATATTACCTAAGCAGCTGTACCCCAAGAACCCTTCTGTGAAAAGTAATTCCAACCCCAAGGCCTTGGAGAGATAAATGGGAGCAGGGGAATACAGAGGAGAGGTAGCTTATCCAAGACTTCACAGCTGCACTAGGGATTGAATTTGGGACCAAAGAGGGCCAGGCCAGGCCAAGCCACACTAACCAAGACAATTGATGCAATTTTCCCATTCTGCAATGAGGATTCTTTCTTCTGTGCTACTCCACATCAAGATTTTGGCAAGTCAACCAGAACTAGGGACAGCCAGTAGGATTTTGGAGCACACAATGCTACTTTAGAAAGGACAACTCAGATCTGTAACCGAGTTGACTGCTGTGCACACCCTGATAGCAAAATATCCCTCGCTTGCTTTGGTTCAGGTTATTTTTCAGCTTTTACAGTTCTCTTTAAAACTGAAAATTGGAAAGGTAATGCAAGCAGGAGCAAAAGTAGTTTGATTTTCCATGTGCCATTAACCTGTGTATTTCAGCAAAGTGCATATTAACCAATGTATGAGCACTACAGGGGAAAACAGAAACAAACAAAGCCAATCAGGATGAGGTTGTTAATTTTAAGCAGATTCTACTAACATTTGAAATTTTGCTAAGAGTATCCCACTGAAAGTGATATGATCTCTTGACAATCCATTATGAAGACAATTAAAACTTGTGCCTGAAGCTCACAGAAAGCATATGCAAAATTGTGCCAGCACTGGTGCTGGTGCACAGATCCTGGCAGCATGATGCCAAAAGGAGGCTGAAATGACAAGGGAGTTGAGGAACATGGGAACCCATGGGTGACTGGAGCCAACCAGACTGTGTCAGTCTGATGAAGAGCATGTGTGATGCATTCCCTCAGAAACCTCAGCAGAGGACTTTAATGAAAAGTTGCTTCCTCTGAGCCAAATGGGTAACAGACTGCTAGCATCCTCCTTGAGGACAGCCCTTTTCTGTGGGGTCCAGCTTAACCATTACAGGTCACACAACAGCTATACCAGTAAGGGAGAGATGAGAGGGAAAGACAACCTTGCCCTTCCAGCCCCTGGCATTTATTTTGTTAAGCAGCTGCTTGAAGTAACACTTAATGAGCAGGAAAGGGCAGGGACCTATTCTCCAAACTCTCATCATCTAGGAAAGGTAAGAAACACACACAGTGTTTCTAAAAAAAAAAAAGTATTTCCTAGCTGAGCATCTCCTCCCCATCTGCTCAACTTAATACAGGCTCACAGTTGATTTGTTTCTGAGTCCCTCTGTGCTCCACACAGCACTGAAATATGTCTATGTCAGACTGTGACACGCAAGGAACATTAGTCATATCTGACAATTTCTCCCCAAGAAATTCCATTAGCAGTGGGGTTGCACCCTGAAGTCGTACCAACAGAAGCACCAGGGTGGCCATTGAGATTCAGACCACAGGAAATTATTTTCCTTTTTATCCTGTTTCCTGCTATGTGGTGGCTTCCTCCCTTGCCACACATATGCACACCATGACATGTGCTTGCTGTCCAGGCTTTGGCACGGAATTATGTTTTCACCCCTATTTGCCACAGAAACCTTTGAAATCTGAGTTGCATTGTGGGCAATGACAGCAAATATCTCTCAGCACTGTGGGAAGGATGCAGGAATGATTACTTCCTCTCCTTAGTCATACTAGGTTATTTTAGGACCATCTGTTGGCCACTGATGCAAAGCCCAGTGCACAGAACTTTTCCAAGGGATTTGTGAGGGAATGAAGGGAAAAAAAAACTTTGTTCTCTCCATACTCATGGCAACCTCAAAGGTGGCTCTCAGGGCTAATGCCAACCTTTCTTCTTCTGTGTAAAGCAGGGAGATGCATTCCTTCAGACATCTACTCTGGCCTGCATTCAGCCTTCTTTCCCTAAGTCCCTGGTGACTCCTTACCATCCTGGACAGTAAAGATCAGGCAAGAGGAGGAGACAGTCTTCCCTCTTATAGCTGGTTGGACACTGTCTCAACCTCTCATGCTACTTTTAAAGGCTCCTGGAGATTCTGGGGGGAGTTAGTGAAAATGAGAGTGGGTGGCAGCATGACTTCCAAGAGACTACAAGCTCTATTTTTCAGTCCTTGAAGGAATCATGCTTTTCTGTAGGAAGGATGGTGATCTGCTTTCCATCTTGAGTATTTTACCCTATGACATTTAAATAGATTTTATCTATTCCATCCCACTCCTGAGAGCTACATGGCAGCTACAGAGGCTCCTGCAGTCTTCCTTTCCCCCTATGGTCTCCTTTAAGTATGATTTTCCTTCTTCAGAGTCTTAGTAACTGCCAGTCTCTCTCTCCCTTCAAAGCTAGTATTTGCAATTGTGCTGCTATATCACACACATTTGTAAGCAGGCGCCTTCAGCCTTCCTTTGTGTGGCAATTTTCCTGTGTCACATCAGTCACAGAGACAGGATATTTCACATCCAGACAGATATTTAAGTGGACCATGGATAATCAGCACTCACTATTCATATTCTGGTTTTCTTTTTCTCAAGAAACCTTCCCTTGTCTGGGCTAAAATCCACTGAAACAGCCAAATCTCTAAGCCCCTGCAGGTCCCTGTCTATCAGAGCCTCAGCAGGGCAGCAAGCATTTCATTTTTTGCCTCCCACTGAGCATAATTTCTTCTCTGAAATAAAGTTCAGCGTGGGGTTGAAGTTCTTTTTTTTTCCCTCAGAAAAATCTTTGGTATGTTTTTCGTGACATCTCTTCCCCCGACTACATTTATCATTATCATTAGAGAGAGCACTGAGACATGTTTTGATGGCATTTGAAACCAGTGGGAGAGGAAAAATAACATTTCTGGTACAAAATTCAAGTCTGTTTACTTAATAATCAAACTCAAGGTAGTGTGTTAAGAAATGCTTAACTGGAAACCATTGAATTTGTGGAGATTTTCACAGCTCCTTTCATATGTCTGTAAACACTCCAGGTTGTGCACTCGCCTTCCCCAAGCAATGTCTCTCCCGCCATGGCTCACAGCTCCAGTATATGAGATGAATTTTCATTACTCCTTCTGGGAAGAAAGCGATGATCTGTGGCTCTGAACTTGAGTACAGCAGTTCTTAGAGCCTTTGCTTCTGTGTGAACATGGGGCCAACTCCTTTGGTGGTAAAAGGTCACCCCTTGCTGCATGGAGATGGGCAGCTGTACAGACTTGGATGCCAGCTGTGAACCTAAATCAGCTCTAGGCCTGTTCATTAAGTTTTACTGCTCAAGCAAAGACTACAAATCAGAGGAACGTTCTCTCTTGGCCTCCACTTGGGTTTATTCTTTCCCTCTCCTTAAAAAAGAGGAAATATTACCATTTGTTCTTTCTGTTTTTCTGGGAAGGAAACAGGCTTTCTTACCTGTCTAACCGTAACTGGCAGGCTGTTCGCAAAATGTCAACTATGCCCTCGTTCTTCAGCTGTTTACAGCAGACACTTGTGGCAATAAAGCAGCCAGTCCTCCCAATGCCTGCACTAAGGAATGGAAGAGCAGAGGAGATGTCAGAAGGATTTTGGAACTTTCTTGTCAAACAACTGCCACAAAACCAGCACAGACCCCATCATCCTTTTCGTCCCTCCGACCTCTGCCACCGTGGTGCTTCCAGATGGAAAGCCATAACTAGGAAAATATACCAGCTTCTCTGGATGACATGATTAAGTGTGAGCCACTCACAGCAAAATGGTGAACATTGCAGATACAGTGCTAAAAACAGACTGTTGGAAACTCATTGACTGAATATGTTGTTGAACCTCTCACTGAACCATTGAAAAAAAGCTTCTGCATTTCTTAGCAAGATTTGGTTTGACAGCAACCCTTGCTTTGAAGGCAAACTTTGCTTTGAAATTCTCAATTCTAACAGCTTCTTTGAAAGCTATTTTCATTCACAGATAGAGTAAAAAGACCCCAAACCTTGGTTAAATAATTAGAGTTAACAGCAGTGTAGTAAACATGATGCCATTTTCTGATCAGATCTACAATCTAGTAATTTGAATTAGAGCAGAATACAACAAATTCATTATAAAAAATAATTCTTTAAGTTTTCCTGAACTCTTTTGTATCTGATACAGTCTATAGCTAATGATGAGAATTGAGTTTATTTTCAAAGGCACAGTGCTACAGAAGCTGTGAATTCTTCTCATCACCTAACAAACTACCAGCAAATGCTGGAAGCCATTCTTATGCATGAAATAATTAAGTGAGCATACTCAGGAATAATTACTTGACACAACTACAGGAAATCCTGCTTTCATTTACATTGTGAGAAAATTGTAATACAAAATCACTGGCTACAAATATTCAAGCAACATTGGGTTCACTGTTCACAGCTGCCCACAAGTCCTTCTTCTTCCACTTGACCATAACCAGACCACGGCACACAGATCCTGATACTGTTTACTGTCCAGACACATCAGTGTTTTGCAAAGGGAGGGAACAACAGCCACTTTAAGATAAAGAAAACAGTGCTTGTCCCAGGACAAGCTGCAGGTCTCAGTGGCTGAGACAGCATTGGGTGGCACATTATCCACATAAAATGCTTCATAGTCCTATCACCATATTTCTTAGTGTTTTTTTTGGTGGTTTTTTTTTTTTTTTTTTTTTTTTTTTTTTTTTTTTTTTTTTTTTTTTTTTTTTTTTTTTTTTTTTTTTTTTTTTTCCCCAAAAACAATGCCCCTTTTCTCCCCGGATTATTACTGTGTCATGGGGATTACACCATACAAGAGGACAGAACAAATATGCAAAGCAAGAGTGACATGGTAACCAGCAGCAGATACTGTAGCTCCTTAAGGAGCTCCTAGAGAGTCACAAATTTCCATGGACAAAGAGGACCTCCTTACAAACCATTTCTCATTTTCATCTGAACACTCCCTAATTTTTCCACATCTGTTTTAAAACACAGGCAGAAAAACTGCACATGTGGTATCACAGGAGCATTTTAATAGTAATTACTCCATATTAGCTTATAGTCAGATCTTTGATGACACCATGCTACCAGCCATTTCTGCCAAGAGGCTCTTTTAAAACATTCTCATTGTATAACATCCATTTACTATGGCTTTTGGAGAGCAACCATCTGCTGTTTCCTAGAAAACATTATGCAAAATTAAGTAAAATTCTGTACAAAAATAAATTTGGCAAAATGTATGTTATTGAAATTATGAAAGATTACCCTGGCAAGATAAACTGGAGCTCTTATCAGGCTTTCTGCTATTTACCTGGAACAACTGTTTTGAGGACAGACTGTAGTTTCCAAGTAATCACATTTAACCTTTCTAAACACTGGCAAAACAGGTCTTCCTTTTAGACCTCTGGAACTTCTCCAATTTTCCAAGAACTGTAATTCATCTATTCTAAACTTTAATGCTTTAGAGTGTGTGAACCAACTTTTTAAAAACACTCTTGGATGAAAATCAACTAGCATATCTAATTTAATAGTAGTTGCTGAAGCTTAACACACTCCCTAGTTAGCAGTGCAAAAGAACATACTTCATTATGTCTACAAATGGTAAGTACACCATCCCACTTCTTTCTGAGGACAGAAGTATCTATCCTCATCTATTTTTAGCCTGCTCTGATAGATAATTACAATTTTCTCATCAGGCTTCAAACCATTGTAAAGACTTTGCTCCTTCCATGAAAGTTTTCATCTTTGCAGGGATTTTTACTGATACTTCAGTTTTACTGCCTATGTTTCCTGACTATTGATTAGTACTTGTTGTAACCAGCTTTACCACTCTTTCATTTATGGGTTGTATTTAAATTATTGTCTTTTGCCTAATAATGATTAAAAAATTTAGCAAAGAAGGAATCTACAAAACAGAGGAGTTTAATGGTTAAAGTTGATTGTTATTATTTATCTGCTTGCATGTGTCTTTCTACTCAGTTTCACCTAAAGTATGTTTATCTTTGCTAACCTAGCCCTTAGAAGATAATTAAAGGCATGTATTACTGGCAAGGCAAATGAAATTAAATTATTCCTACAAGTAACTGAGCCACTGCCAGCTTCTATGTTCAACTCAGTCTGTATCTGAATGTAACACTTGATAATAGAAAATAATTTTCATTAAAGCTTTGAAACTCCAAGCATATTCCAGAAGCAGTTGGACAAGATTTCACACGTGTGACTGAAGGCCTATATGGCAGTGTCTGCACTGCCTCACTCTATGCAAAGAAGCCCTAGGAATTCAGACACAACGTTTATTTACCTGCAGTGAACAATCACTGGGGCATTCTTCTCCTCTGCACTCTGCATGGCCTCTTCCACTTCCAGTACTAGCTGTAAGAGAGGAGGGGCCTGGTCTGGTGTCTTCTGGTCTGGCCAAGACGTGTACCAGTAATGTTTCAGGTTTCTGACTTCTTCTCCTTTCTGCAATCCAGTTAAGACAAACACCACAAAAGTTTTACAAGAACTTTTCATTGTAAATTGATACTGAAACATGGCCTTCCCTTTAAGATTGAGGGGATTAAATTAATCTGCTGGAAAGACAACATGGCTGGGCACACAGAGTCCAGGAGCTTGCTGCAGAGAATGGAGATCTTTTGGACACGGAGCAGGAGCCGACGAGGAGAGGTGACCTTGTACTAAGTACATAACTGGGCACATGAAGGTTGGGGGCAGCCTTGGCTGCAGTGACCAAGAGATGGAGGAGAATCCTACATGGAAGGAGCAAGGGCACTGAGTAGGATTACAAGCCTGAACTTTGGAAGACACAGCTTTCATTCCTTCAAGGATTCAGTTGCAGGAATCCCTTGAGTTAGAGCCCTAGAAGACAGGGGATCCAAGACAGCTCGTTAATACTCAAGCATCACTACCTCAATTTCAGTGCATCCCTCTGGGTAAGAAATCATGCAAAGAGGGCAGAAGACACACATGGATGAACAAGAAGTTTCTGGAAAAAAAAAAAAACCAAAAAACCAACAACCAAACAAAAAACAAAACAACCCCCCCAAAACAAACAAACAAACAAACAAAAAAACCCAAACCAAAAAAAAAACACAAGAAGGAAATTTATGGAATATGGAAAAAGGGATGGGACACTTGGGAGTAATATAGGAATGTTGTCAAACTATGCAGAGATGTGACAAGAAAGGTTGAGACCCATTTGGAATTAAATCTAGCAAGGGATATCAAGGATAACAAGAAGGGTTTCTTCAGTTGTATCAGCAAGAGAAAGAGCAAGGAAATGTAGGACTGCTGCTGAATGAGGTGGGAGCCCTAGTGGTGGAGGATACAGAGAAGGCAGAGTAACTGAGTGCCTTCTTTGTTTCAGTCTTCATTGCCAGTGCTGGCCCTTAGGAATCCCAGACCCTGAAGGCAAGAAATTCTGGAGAAAAAGACAAGTTTCCTTTGGTTGATGAGCATTGGGTTAGAAAACATTTAGGTAAACCTGACACCCAGAAATCCATGGGCCTCAGTGGGATCTACCCATGAGTGCTGAGGGAGCAGGCAGAAGTTACTGCTAAGTCACTCGTCATCATTTCGGAAAGATCATGGAGAACAGGAGAGGTTCCTGAAGACTAAAGGAAAGCCAATGCCCTTCCAGACTTCAAAAAGACAGCAAGAGGGAGGACCCAGGGGGCTACACACCAGTCAGCCTCAGTTCCATCCCTGGAAAGGTAATTAAATAGTTTACTCTGTAAATCACCTCTAAAGGTGTGGAGGAGAAGAAGGTTGTCTGGAGTATTCAGCATGGATTTACCAGGGGGAAATCATTCTTGACCAATCTGAAAGGTTCCTGTGATGATATGACTGGCTGGATGGATGGATGACGAGAGAGCAGGAATATTGTCTGTCTTGACTTCAGCAGGGCTTTTGATCCTGTCTCTCATAACCTCCTTATGAGGTAAGCTCAGGAAGCATAGGTTAGATGAGTGGATAGTGAAATGGATTGAGAACTGGCTGAATGGGTTCAGAGGGCTGTGATCAGCAGCAAAGAGTCCAGTTGAAGGCCCATAGGCAGCGGCCTTCCCCAGGCATCAGTACTGGGTTCAGCACTATTCAATTTACTAATCAATGACCTGGAAGAATAGGCAGAGAGTACTCTCAGTAGATTTTTTGATGAGGATACAAAACTAGGAGGAGTGGCTGACACACCAGAAAGCTGTGCTGCCACTCCATGAGACCTGGGCAGGCTGGAGAGCTGGACAGAGAGGAACTGATGAAGTTCAACATAGACAAGTGCAGGGCTCTGCACATGGAGAATAATAACCCCAGGCACCAGTACAGTCTGAGGGGTGACCAGCTGGAAAACAGCCTTGTGGAGAAGGACCTGGTGGACAAGAAGCTGCCCATGAGCCAGCAGTGCCCTTGTGGGCAAGGAGGCCAGCGGTGTCCCATGGTGCATTAAGAAAAGCAGAGTCGGCAGGATGAGAGCGGTGATCCTGCCTCTCTACTCAGCTCTGCAAAGGCTTCACCTAGAGTACTGTGTCCAATTCTGGACTGCCCAGCTCAAGAGAGATAAGGCACTACTGGGGAGGGTCCAGAGGAGGGCCATGAAGACAATTAGGGCACTGGAGCACCTCACTTAGAGGGAGCTGGGACTCTAGCTTGGAGGAGAGACAGCTGAGAAGGGACCTTATCAAAATCTGTAATATCTGAACAGAGGGTGTCAAGAGGATGGGTCAAGGCTCTCTCCAGTAGTGACTGGCTACAGGACAACGGCAATGGGCATGAACTGAAACACAGAAAGTTCCATCTGAATCCGAGCAAAAATTTTTTGAGGGTGACAAGTCACTGGAACACGCTGCCCAGAGAGTTTGTGGAGTCTCTTTCTCTGGGATGTTCAAAACTCACCTGGACACAAGCACATGCAACCTGCTTTAGGGGAATTTGCTCTAGCAGGTGGGTTGGACCAGATGATCTCCAGTGGTCACTTCCAACACCAACCACTATGTGAATGCTAAATGGTATAGAAATCCAAATGGGAAGGCACACAACACAGAAATCTGGACTTCAAATATCATGACTGCACTTCAGTAAACTGCCTTACAAAAAAAACCCCCAAAAAACCAAAACAAACAAAAAAACCGCCCCACCAACCAAAAAATTCCTCCCCCCGCAAAGTATTCTGCTCTTTTAGTGCCAAGAGCTGTGTGCAAAACACTCCAGGCAGTCTGTTCCCTCTTGACAGATTCATTCAGCAAAGCCAGAGCTGTGCTTGTGACATAATTGCTTTCATAATGTATTTGACAGACAGAGAGCCAGGAGCCATATCTCTGTCTGTGATAGCTAGATAAATAGATGAGGGAAAGAGATGGGAGCTTATTTTTCTATCTCTTCTGACAGACAGACTTATATCGGTCTCCTGTCAATTCTACCCTTCTCTTAGAAATGGTGAGAAATTCAGAGGCAGTATGGAAGGTGAGAATTGTATCTAGCTCAGTCCAGGTCTTTTTGAGAGACACAAATTCTGATTCTCTGTCTCAGCATGGTTATGAATAGAGCAAATGTGCTGTTTCCTTTTTGGAGTGCCAAGTAGCCCTGTGAGCTTCTGATTTTGTGTGCTCAAAGTGATATCCTTCTGTCTGATTTCTAAAGGTGCAAAATAGTAACAGGGTACCCAGGGAACTGGCCTTACCCTTGCAGCCATTACACAAGCCAGCTGGCACAGGGCAAAGTAAATGTTTGCAAAAGGTCCAAGAACAGAAGTGTTAGCTTCCACAACCCTCCCTTCAACACATGGCTGGCTGAGTCCAAGAGAAAAAAAAAAAGACAAATCTAACTCCTTCTAAAGAACAAGGCACAAACCCCTGAAAACAGTTTCTGTCACGTATAATCCCAAGTCCCTCCCTATGCTTGTCAGTCACTGGATGCTAAGAGTTCTCTGAGGCTGTGCATTTTCCATCCTTCTCTTCGGATGACAGAGCTTTTGCCCAACTTCATAGTAAACTAGATTGGGAAAGCAATCATGTTAAATCTTATTACTTTCTTGAGATGGATTAATTTTCAGATGCATCAAGTTCAGATTTTCAGTTTCTCCCTTTGGCTTGGCACATATTCACAAACACTTGTGAGGGCACATGGGAGATGGTAGGGAAGGGTTGTAACAAGAGAGCTGGACAAAGGGAGGCTCAGCTTCATTGAGATGCTGTTCCATCTTACACTGGGTTTAAAGTGCTCACTGAAGCATAGCCACAGGATCCTTAAGGCTGTGTCTAGCTCACTTCAGGAAAAGAGAGCCTTACTATCTATAGCACAGAGTCTGGCCTTAGGGTATTTATGCTAGGGAGAAAATACTTTGTTTAAGAGAGCATAACTAGTTATCATGAATAGCACTCCAGTTCACTACAGTAAATCTGATCAACACTGCTCTGAAACAGTTGCTTTTGAATGTGTGACTATGTGTGACTCACAGAAGTTATGAACACCCAATTCTCAACTCAGTTGTGAAAAATTATAATAAAAATGTTGTCAATAACACTGAGAGAAAAGTAAAAGTCATCTGAAGAAAAACATGAATCACTACATAAGTCATTTAGTTGACAGCAACAGAAAACAAAGTTCCAATGATGAACTCTTGATGCCTTTAGTTCTGTCTACTGTCTTAAAAGTTTTATGCTTCTGTTTGGAAAACCCTGACTTCTGTGGTTCTGTACACTTCTGCTTTGACTTGAACAAAATATTCTCTATTGATTGTTCCTTGAGATTGAGAAGACTGGAGAACAGCTAGGAGGAAGCAAGATGTAATTGACAGTTTGAAGTCTACCATCATGTCTGCTGTAGCTGAGATCATGACTCAGTGGCTAGACACTGGCAGCTTTCTCTGAGAAAGGAAAACAAGCCTTGCCTATAGCCGGAGCTTTTTCTAAATTCCCAAAACCTGAAAAATCTTGTCCCCTATACTGAGAGAAAAATGACAGTCCACTCTGTAAAGATTAACCATGTATTTCTGAACACTCCTGTTTAAGGGCAAACTGAAGTCAATTCACGGCTTTTCCAGTTTTCACTACCAAGTCACTTAATGCATGCATGGTTCAAAGCTGCTGCTCCACTATCGACATTAAATGACAAATGTACAGTTCTAGGGAATGGTAGCTTAAATGGAATCTTTACTTCAGATCTAGAACTCAGCAGTTTACATACTGACATTTGGGATGGAGGAAAGAGACATTGACCCACTAGTACTGAAAACAAAAGCATTGTCTAACTGAAAAGCAAAACCAGATGAGCTTCAAGTCTGCAACATGTAAATATTCTTCACTTCCCACTTCTCAGGGAGTGTGATTTTCTCCTTGCTGCCTTTGCCAAAAGCATGAGTGACAGACTTTCTACACTCTGAATCCAGACATGGGATGTCATATACTGGCTTTCTGCCCATTAGCATATGGCTGAAGAGACTTCAAACTGGTTGGATAAAAGGGGAATTTTTCCAGCTTGGAAAGAAATTGTCATGTTATACTGAGGTCAGGGTAGAACTGGCAGATGAAAGATGTATGAAGTTTATGTAAACAGACTGTTACTAAAACATGTAGCTTGATATTCTAGAACTCAGCAATGAAAAGAGTTGTAAAATAGGACTCTGGTACTTCAGATTAAGTAGTATCTAAGTACTTCAAAAAATTAAATTAAAGTGCTAAAACTTTCTATCCACAAGATTAGAAAATGGTTACTGGTATATAAAACTGTAAGAAGCTCTCTTTGAGCTGACATTTCATTCTAAATGATCAATGAACCCGGAGGACAAAGGCACACAATGAGTCACTGGTTTCTTACCCAGTGAACCCCACACTACCTACAACTGGCCTGGTGGCTTTCAGACTGTACACATGCAGCCTAAACCTCTGACTGCTTGTTTTCCTGTAACCGTCATGCTGGTGAACTGGGCAAAGCTATGATGACTTCAGTAATGAAAAGTGGTATTTGTACAGCTGTACACTGTGCAGAAGCTTTCTACACAACTCCCCCTGGATATCTGCATTTATAGATTTAGACAGCTAAGCTACTGTAAGTACACTGGAATGATTTACCTTTAGGGTGATGAGCCTTAAACGGTAATCATCTGCTTGTATGACTCTGTTAACTGTGATTTCTATTCCTTCATAGGTGACCTGCTCCTCTGGCCAATATTCTGTGCATTTCTGTGTGCAATATAAAACAAATCCAGTTAAGCAGGTATCAAGGGAGGCTGGGTTTTTTTTTTCTCCCCTGAAAGTGAATATAGCACATGCATAGATGAATATGAATAAATTTTTTCTATAATAAGTACAAGCTTTCACTTACTAAACGGGGACCACATTCCAGCTGATTTTTTGCTGCATCCATAATAGCCTGATTGCTTGATTAAAAATGCACAAATCAAGTAATTACTAACCAATGCTTTTAAATACATACATCCTTATTTATCTTTATGCAAGTGATGTGCATTTTGAAGGTTCATTAGAGAGGCTAGTGGCAATGTACTTGTGTTTTTAAATTAATTCTTTCCTTATGATAATAATGATTAGTATAATATACACTAGTTACCAATATATCTGTGCTGCATACATACTGATATAGAAACATAAAATACAGCTTTTCTATTTTTTATAAAGGTTCAATTATCTCTGAATATAAAATGATCATTTGATATGTTTTTGCACAAAATAACATGACTGGGGATGTTTGGGGAAACAGATTATGTACCAAAATCCACTTAGAATCATCAGTGAGAATCTCTCAAAGCTAGGGAACTAAAAGGCAGCAGTAGCTGTGAGAGAGATTGGACTACTACATTTGATTTTGACAAAAACCTGTAAGAGATGCAGCCAGCACAACCTGACACTTAGAAACACAAACTATAGCCCATTTGCAGATCTACTTTTTGGTACTGATACACTAGAGATGAGCCAGTGAAAATTTGTAAGCACTCTGATCCTGGAAGAAAGGCTAAAAAAGACTGTGGTTTTGTATTTAGTTTCTCTAAATTAATCAACATGCAAAGGCAGAGACAGGCATTTCAAGATGGTGCACAAATTAGTTCATGGACAAGGAATGACGTGAATGAGGCAGAGTCTGAGAAAAAGGCTCCCTTGTGATAATGCAAGAAGCTATTTCACTACCACAGAGGAGTAGGTATCCTGCTGTTCAACAAACATCAGTAAAGATGATGCTTGTAAGATTCCTCTTTTACACAGCTCTACACAATCTTGAAGGAAACAAGTTGAATCATTTTGCTCTCCCCCACCAAACGTAATTCCACTTGAGGAGAAAGACTAACAACAGAAAAGTACCTTGCAAAGTTACTGAGTCAAAATTTTGTGTGGGAGAATCAGTGTTGTTCCATCTGCACAGTACATCAGTTAATAACCCACTGGGAGTGTGGCCCACTGTGTCTCTGTGAAGTTATTTATGCAGATTGTGTTTTTCTTCCTCTACTCATAAAGTGCAGAATCCAGAGCAAAAATTGTAAAGAGCACTACCAGCTATCAATAGCACAGACATTGCTCTGCTTAAAGGAGCGGAGTAAGATTGCCCACTCATTTCTGTGGGCTGTCTGTCAGTTCAGATTAGAAGTGACAGAGGGCTGAGGTGCAGAGCTTTTAATACTCCCATTAGTGAAGTCACTGCACTGAGGACAAACACAAAGCCTCTCTTACTAGCATCATTGTTGAACAAAACTTTCGGGTTTGAATCTCTGTACTTTGAGCCCTGTTATTCAACTACCAATATAAGTGTTGCAGATAAATGGAGTGAGTGGAGAAGACATTTACATGAAAGAACCCTGTATTTATGGCTGAGATTGCTGACACCATTATATTTTTGACAGAAAATGTATCAGGAAAGACTCAGCAGCTCTGTTGTGATATTCAGGCTGTAGCAAGCTCCAGTTCTATAGTGCATCAGCACTGTGGTGCACTGCTTCCCATGACTGGTGAGAGAGGTGAAACCCTCGGTCTGTGCAGGTAAGAGGCAATCCAGACATAAAGATTATTTTGCCTTCCTGTTATACAATTTTGTTAGGAAAACTATAGTGGAAGAACATATCATCAGATGTGTCATTCAGGACCAGAATTTCCTCTGCATCTTCTTTAAACCTCAAAGTCCTCAAAAGATTCTGGTGCACTGACTGTGTCATGACATTTTAATATCCTACGTGCCAGAAACTGGCAACTTTGATTAATGAGCAAGTTATTGCTTCTGTGCTGCTGCTCAGATACAGGCAGGTGCAAGTTTAAAACATGAGTGAAAACAAAGCATTCAGATCAGCAACACACTCTGTTGTTGTGCATCAGCAATGCCTTGACCAGACATGCCCATTGACCATTTTTAACTTGCAAAGCATGACAATTCTGTCAGTCTTGTTCGTGTCTTTTTTTTTTCAATAAAGTTGAAGGTTAACTTTATTTACCTTGTAACTATGAAAAGATACAGGTTTGTGCACGTGCATGATTATGGGCACTAAGCTTCCAGCTAGCAGATAAACCATTACAACTCTGTCTGTAAGCTGGATGTATGCCCATATTCTTTGGCTTCTAAGCATCTAGAGCATCTTCTCCAAACAAAAATCTCTAACCTAAATTACTAATCTATTCTCAAGGACAAACCTGCCATACACTGCTGCTGCAGCTTAAGAAACAACATTTGGATATCTCCACTCAACCTTGCTGCTTAGTGGTGAGGGAGGATGCAGAGCCCTCCAGTACATGCCCAGACAACTTTCTCACATCTTACACTGCCAGTATAGGCAGATGTGAGCTCAGCTACCTGTCTGTGAGCTGAAGCCCAGGCACAAAGTTCTTGCAACTCTGCTACGGGGGAAAGATTCAGCAGGTAAGTTATGAACAGCTGGAGGGCTGCAGTATTATAAACTGCAAAAAAAAAAGAGAATTCACTTTAGGTGGGTTAGCACAAACATCACTACAGTTTAATTTATGGAAGTAGGTGGCAAATAGAAAATGTCAGCATCTTAATTTCAGTATTTCATAAGCATTCCCTAGATACATTCAGGGGTAAGTCCTCAATATCCAAGTCCATTCTAATTGTTGATTATCGTACAGAAATCAGGTAATTCCTCAATGAAATGTGCATATAGACATCAAATCATAATAAATGTAAGATAAAGCAGTAATGACTCTACTGATTAAAGACATTCAGCCTTAGCAGTTACGGGATACTGTTGCTTTTGATTCCCTTAGAAAGAACTTTAAAGGCTGCTTGCAAATAGAGCTTGGCAAGAAGGGGTTTCAGGTCAGCTGGGAGAAGAAAATGGCAAAACCAGCAGTAGGAGAAGTCAGACAGCAGAACAGGACTCACAGTAAACTGAGTTGAAAGAGAAGCCCGTGTCTTCTCTGAGCCTGAAGAATTTAATGCTGCCTCTGATTGCACAGGCCACTGAACTAACTTCTGTTTGCTGGCTTAGTGTCATTGCTGAAAATATCTGCTGGAGTACAGATAAAAATATAGACTGGATGTAACAGCATTACCTCATTCATCTCTTCTATATTGGTAATCATGACAATGATGGGAGAACGCTCCTGCCACACCATTCTCCAGAAGTCAGTGACAGTATTAACTATCGGTCCCTGAGTAGCAATATATACCTTTTCCTCTCCTCCATAGCCCTGCCAACAAAAGAACAAGTGATCAGTTTTAACAGGGATGTCCACCATAACCTTGAAGGTTCATTCTAAAACAGAGAGCTATCCTGACTCCGTGGCACCAGTTCTCCCCTCTATCTCTCCCGCACACGTGCACATGGAGCAAAGGCACAGTATGGACTCGTATAATTCCAGCAAAGTGTCCAACAGCCTTGAGGTGACTCTGGCTAGGTCATGAGCCTTATTCAGGCTGATTATCCAGTGCCTTGGTTAGGCCAGCTGACAAGGAATTTTGCATCAAGAACTGCAGAAGTATGTTTCTGTCTGGTCTGAATTTTTACAGGTATACTTTGAGATTTGGGTTTCAGCTATAGTAAGCAGGAGAGCAGAGCAATCAGATCAGATAGGATGCCTTTAAAAGCCAGTGTATGTTGCAATTCTGTTTACATTAGCAGTGGCTGATAGAGGCTGGGCGAAGGAGCTCTTACCCTGATGTAGTTAGCATTGATGTAAGAGCTGAGGGGGTCGTCCTGATCAGCTGAGGTAAGGCACACTCTGCTGTGAGGATCTGAAAGGTGCACAGAGATAAGGAATAGTTTATCAGTTGCTCAGAGGAAACAGACACACAAGATTATTTAGTACGGCAACACATTCACATGCATTCATGGCCACCACAGCAGATGTGAGTGGCCTTGGAAAACCCCCATGTTAAAACCATTAAAAAAGGGAAAGGATTGTTGGGGTAATTTGCAGCATTCTGATAATTTCACCCACTCTCTGAAGCCTGCATTAATTGGTCCTGTTGCAGAGTCAGTGTCTCAGCATTACTCTGGAAAAGCAGTTTTCTGCTTCAGGAAATTATTTCTCAATCTGTTAGGTCAACAGACTCATTCTGGCTTCAAAGACATTAGAATATTGTTTGTGAAATGACAGCAAAGAGCTTTTCTACCAAAACAAACATGCATTTCTTGCACCCAGGCAAGCCACGTGACAATAATTATTTCTCTGTTTCATCTTGCAATGAGCAGAACTCCAAGATGTGCTATTAACAAATATAATGGTTGTAGAGAAATTAAAGAATATTAACAGTCTCTTGCATTTTAAGTCTCTTCAGTACTTGAGTCTCCTTCATTGAGGCTGTTTATGAAGCATTATTCTTGTTCTAATAAGATGACAAAAGAAAACATTATTCCACTTAAGAAGTTCAGTCCAATTCCCACTGAAGTCAATGGCTGTTTCACTGATTTTAATGGGAACTGACACAGGCCCACATTCATCCACTTTGACCAGTGCTACCCAGTTTGTTACCATTGACCAGAAACATGCTCCTGACACAGGCCGCGGCAAAAAGCAACAGTGTATATGACCAAGATAATATTAAAAACAAACCACAGGTGCCTTTTTCATTAAAAAACTTCAGCTGACTTAGAAAGCAGAATAAAAAAAAAATTATGCAAAAAATTGTGCTTTACCCAGTATCATATTAAGGACTAAGACCACACAATACTACAAACACAGACTCAGCATGAAATGCTGTTCTCAGACAGACTAGATTCATGTTAACTGGGATCTTTGGTTTTGAAGCACAAAGAGAATGTTTATGTCTCCTTGCTACCCCTCTTTACTGCCAGCACCAAGCCCTGTGAAAGGGAGGCAGTGGGATAAGAGTGAGCACTCAGCTCTCTCTTTCCTCAGCAATATCAAGCCATCCTGTAGCCATAGTCCAGGACAAGGTTGCTAAAAGTTCATTTAGGAAAAAAACCCTCAGATCATAATAAGACCAGAATAAAGTTGTTAACCTTTAGAGAGATGGTTGGGTAGAAAGCAGTTATCTGAGATGAAGAGGTCAAAGTTACAACAGTGGCTGCTGGCAGATACCCATATGGCTGAGATGAAGAGATAGCAAATTCAGAATACACAGATCACTTACAGATCTGGCACCTTAAGCATCTGAAATCAATATCCACTTTTGCAATCTTCCAGTTCCAGCAAAACCAATGAATTAATACTTGAATGAATCACCTCAGCCTTTAGCACAGCAATAATGAAAGGTGTTAAATGCTTTTACACTTCTGAACTGAGAAAGAGTTACACACATCAGGCTGCTGGAGTTTGAAGACATTAAAAAAATCTTTTTTGAAACCATTTCAAATCCAGATTCATTGACCATTAGGTACAGCTGAGGACATTTTTGACTTCACTGCACTAATATTTGCTAACCTGACATTGGACCTTTTGAATTTTGCAAAAGGCTACTGTGGATGGTGGTACCATCTTCCAACAACAGCTTAGAGAAAAACAAAAACAAAACGAAACCCAACTAAAGACATCCAATTGTATCACTTTCCAAAGTATCCTAAAGTATGAGGGAGGGTAAAATGATGACACTTGCAAAAATTTGTACCAAAATGTTTCTCTAAGTTCCTACTCCTGCCTACAAATAAAACTAGTGTTATAGAGAAGAAAAATACTTTTCTGTGTCATCTTAATGCCATCAGGCCAGTTCCTTATATTCTCAGTCTGCATTTGAAAAAGCATCAGTCAGGAAAATTATGTTGCTAGAATTTGGTCTTTCAAAAAAAATTTAATCAATGAAATCACTAAGTAACACCTTAATAAACCAAGTTCTTGGGTACAACTTTTAAGCAGCATCAAATGATGCAATTCTAATAGTAAAAAAACCTACGTTTCCCTGAGAATCAGCAGCCTCTTGGTTCTTCATGCTCTGTACCTCTTTGGAAATTTGATTTATGCTTTGAAGCCATGCTGCTGCTCCATAAACATAGTTTTTGGACAATACATTGCAGTGACAGTACAATTCATGCACTCTGGAAAGGAAAATGCAAAGCCCTCCAGCATGTGGAATAAACCACCCTGCCTCAGTGACTTAAAAAGCAGAAACTTACTTGGGAGAATTGTTTTGTAGCGATTCTTACGCACTAAGCCTGGAATATCATATTCCTTTGGATCAACAAAATTCATTGGAATTTCCTGTTAAAAATAAGAAAAACAAAAAGCCCACATAAGAGACAGTCAGTAGTATTATTAGATTTACAGGAGGTATAAAAACCCCAAGCCTATTATGTCCTCCCTGCGAGGGAGGCAAAATGATGAAGTCAGCTGGGACATATTGTACAGTACCTCTAGCAACTTACCACCAAAGTATGATTGATGTTTCCTTTTACTGTCACTGGCTTTCTTTTCTAAAATCCTTCATGTGAAAACGCTCCTAGTGACTAATTCATTGAGTAACACGCATGACATGTTCACTCCTAATATTATTAGAACTGAATTGCAAGTGTAGGCACAGAGCAATGCAAGAGGTGGAGCGCAAGACACTGCTCCAAGAGGATGGACCTCAGCACCATCCTTTCTGACTCACATCACTTCCTCTCTGAGGGTGGAAGTTAACAATTTGCTGGGGACTTGCACCAGCAACTAAGTATGACACACATTATGACCCGCTGGTGTGCTGACCTGACTCCATGGAGCTGGGGAAGCGTCACTGCTTTGCTGTCGTGCTGTCAAGTTCCATGGAAAAGGACAGCAAAGGGGTATCTGGGGATTGCCTGTGCTCTCTATCTCTGATGCAAAGAACACATGAAGATGGAGGGGCTTCCTATTCCCCCCACTGCTCACCCCTGCAATAAGTGGCCAATGTCAGGAACAAACAAGAACCTTCCACCAGCTGGGGTCAGTAGGCAGGTGAAGAGAAGGGATGTATTAACCGGGCTCAGCAGAAACACAGCTCATGGGAACTGAGAGGCAGAGCTGGTCACCCCAGCTGCTGCTCACTGGATTGGAGAGACCACTACAGGACAGACTGGTAACAGGAATCAGGGCTCAGTAAGGCAAGCCTCACTCTGGGAAAAAAATTAGGATTAGCAGAGCTATGAACTGTAGAAAGATAGAATTATTAAGGCTGAAAATGGCCTCTAAGATCATGGAGTCCAATCTTTCACCTAGCACCTCCATGTTTACTGCTAAGGCCATATCCCTAAGAGCCACATCCATGTGTTTACAAACGCTTTCATGGATGGTGATTCTACCACGTCCTCAGGCAGCCTGTTCCAGTGCTTCACCCTTTCAGTGAATAACTTTTTCCCAATATCCAATCTAAACCTGCCCTGGAACCACTTGAGGTCAGTTCTGGAACATTCGAAGACTATCTGCACTCCATTTCTTACAAAGCACTGAGCACACTGTTGGCTTTAACCACAGGCAAATAAAGACAAAAATGTTTTGTTGAAGTAATTTCCTTTCAGTTTTGAGAACTGCATAGGAAAAAAATCTTCATATTTTTCTCAGTTGTTCCTTGGTATTTAGTCAACTCGAACTCTTCCTGAGCCAAGCTCCATGGGCTGTTTTTGGGTCTTAAGACATTCACAGCACTAGTCTATTCTTGGTGAAATCAACAGGACTATTGCCTGAGTAGAAACTCTAAATCTTGTACAAATTTCAGGATTTAGCCTTGTTAACATCCTCCCTGACTTTTCTTCCAAAATAAAACAGCTGCTTGCTTCGTCTGGGATCTGGACTTTGAAAACCAAGCAGATTAGACAGAGTGAAAACACAGGACAAAGACCTAGCTGGTGTAACAGTTTCATAAAAAAACCTACTAGTTTACAATTGTTAATTACAGAAATTACATTTCTGTAAATGCACAGCATTTGATGCTCTTTTAGTTTTCATTAAAGAATGAAAATAGTTTGGGATGGCTTGGCTGCTGAATGATTCTATGAACACCAGAAAACCTAATTCAAAATCTCTCAGACAAACGAAGTGTATTTTCTCCTACTTCTAACATTATTTCCTTTGCTTGAAAGCTACAGAGTACCTACAAGACTGATGAAACTATATGTGGACAAGTCTACTAGTCAGTTTAGACACTGAGTGAACATTCCCTTCCTGAAAGGGCAATAGATGCTTTACTTTAAAAGAATCAGAGCTTTGCCTATACAAAAGCTGCCTTCCTTCAATTTTTATAGCACTAAAGGAATTAAGGACCACAGATACCTCGTGTCCTATTTTAAAACAGAAGCCCACACTATCCCCCTGTCCTTGCAAAGGGAAAAACCCCTGAAACTGCACAAGGAGGGAGGACAGCAAGTGACAATCAGAGTGGTCTTTCCCTTTCAGACATTTAGAGGTCATGAAGAGGACAAGCTGAAAGAGCTGTAATGTTGCAAAACAATCTTCCTCCTGCTCTGCTGAGATTTCATGCTTAAGAGAATATGTGATGTGGCAGTATTAACTTAAGTCGTTTACAACTAGTAAATTATTTTTGTGCAGAGAAAAACCCCAGTAATACATACTTCTTATAGCTCCTGCTGAATGACAGAGCAACACTGTGTTTTAGGTAAGCAGAGAATATTTAGATTTGAAAAGCAGCTCCACATTAAGCATTCAACAGCAAAGAGGGTGGATTAGGACTAATTTCATGCTTAGGGTAACTCCAGACATATCTAAGAAGTTATGCTTACAGCAAATGGGGCTTTTCTTCTGAACTGTAGTGATTATTTTGTTGCTGTTGTTAAAAAGATAATACATATCAGCAAAAAAAAAAAATCAAAATCTTGGGGGAAAAAATGACTTCTTGTTGTTGCTGTTTTTGTCAGAACCAATTCTCTAGTTTTTAAGTGACAATATCACTGAAAGCTTTCAGACATTGTAATTTAAAGTAATGATAAATTTGGGAATTGCATTAAATGCTTCACTGACAGAAGTGGAGTTTGCATGTACTACTTTTAGACTGGCAGAAAATAATACCGAAGTCTTCTGTGGAGAGACAACATCCCATTTTTATTGATGCTCCTAGAAGAGAGAAGTCAGACACTCACAAAGAACTCTGCTTGGAGAATGAAAGGATCCAGTGCTTTCTTGTGCAGCTCCTCTTCAGTCAGGATGTTGGATGCTGTCTGGAGGTATTCTCGGGCTGACTGTTCCCGTGGGGACATGACATAGCCAAAGCCTTGCTCAGAGCAGCCTGGGGTGCACATATCCAGGGTGAGTGAAACATTTGAACCTCTCCTGAAAAACAGAGCAGTCAAAGGTTGCTTACAACAAACCCATCACTGCTAGCAATGACAGATGAACAACTTTAGGAAACCACCCAGCTGGTTCTGATGGGGACATTTTGGTCATTACCTGCAAGAAAATGGGTGGTGCTTCTTGTGTGGACAAGACCAGAAGATGATTTTGTATACTGAAACATCACTGGGCTAAGACCTTGGGATAAACTACCAGTTCAACTTTAATAAAGACACGAAAAGCCGACCACTGCAGTGAATAATTTTTCTATCTGAAAAATGTTCTTTCCACAATGGTACATCATAAGTAAGGTAAAATGAAGCTCCCAACACTTTAACAAACAGTTACATTATAAACAGAGATACTGTTGAGCGTAGAATTTTTAGTATTAGTCAGCCACACAACAAACCAAAAAAGTCAAAATGACTACTATGAATAAAGTTTTAAAGCACTTTCAAGCTTGTTAGTCTCACATACGATAGAAAAAAGTAAGATTCAAAAGCTGCCAGCGAATCTATATTTAAATATCTTTAACATAATAATAAAGCCACACAATATGATGATTACTAGGTAGGGATTCTATACATCCACACAGTAAACCTATTTTTGACGAATCTTAACTAGAAAAATTTAGCTATAAGGTGTGTGCAGAAGCTATTAAAAACCATGTAAGCACGCAGGCATGACCAGCTCACAGAGAGCACAGAAGTCATCACTTGGATCACAGCCCTTTCCTGGACTCAGGAGCTTGTCCAAAAGAAATTGCAGCCAGCTTCCTGCTGTTATTCACAGCCATGGAGAAATGCCACTAGTCGCAGACATGGAATCTTTAGTGACACCTTTCAAAGTATTTCACCTTACCCTCCTATGTGCTATTAAACAGCCATCACATTTCTTCCCCAAAACAGATGCATTTGACAAAGACTGCTTTTGGTTCTTTCAAGGTAGAAGAGGCTACCTACATTAATAGTTCTTCAGCATGAGGAAATGACATAATTTCTTCTTCAGCAACATTCAATGGTGTTTGAATTTAGCTGCTGACCACTCTTTTAATTGCATAGGTGGTTAAAGAATGAGAGGGAAATAAGAAAAAAGCAGAATGGATGCAAAGAGGCACAGGTAAGTGTGCCTACATTTAACACAACACCAAACAAAGGAAAAGTGGTCAATGTGCAACGTAATGAAGTTTGCCAGGGCACAGCTCAAACCTGAAATGATGTCTATTTTCTCAAGGACACACGTATCTTGAAAACAAGTTTCTGTCATAAGTGTTTGCATTGTATTTAGTTTGAGAACTTCAAGCAATTGCTTTCAGTCTTCCACTTCTAGTTATTTGACAGGTTTTTCCTTGTAATTCATTACTTTAAACAATTGATTATTCCCCAAGCAATACTCCCCAATTCTCTTGATACAGTGAGTATCTTTCGTGTAGGCTAGCAGTCACCTCAGGAGAAATGTCACATCTGTAAAGTGACAGAAATTGAATGAAATCAGGGATAATGAAGAACACAAATGACTCACTTATTTCAAGCCCAATCTTGTCTATAATGAAAAACCAACAAAGCACCAGCTTCAAGGACAAGCCCCAAAGGTTACTGTGATCTCATATAGAATAAAACAATAAAAGGTATAAGATTTTAGAACGATGTTATAACAAACCATAAAGAGAGAAAAAAACATTTTAAACCCACAAGAGTGCAAATTGAAAGCCTCTTCTGTAACACTCTTTTTTACTGTTTCCTGAGGTGCTTTGGAAAATCAGCAGTGCATTCTTAAAATCTAGAGTTCTGTCCTTTGTTTTAAGCTTTAGAGATGAGAATTAACTATGGTTAGCACTCCAATTAAGCTTGAAAACTGAGAAATAAAGAAAGGTGATACTTTGCTATGATGGGGCCTTCAGTAACTTCATTCTTATTCATAACATTATCACTTCAGCAGAATTTCTTCAATGGAATTCTATCATCAAGATCTTTGTTCTATTTCACTAAGACAACTGAAAGGACACAGAAAAAGATTTTCCTTTAATCTAGAAACTGTCCTTTCTGAGCTGTGAACCTCTCTGAAAAGCTCCTGACTTGGCTGAGAAACTCCTCTTTTCAAGCTGCCTTTAGTGTTCAAGCGGTGAACAGCAGCTCACCCCAAAGTTTCATTACTGGGTTCCTTTGAATCAAATTCATTTACTCCTGGATTAACTTATTTGTATGGGGAATACCAAAGACTATCACTTTTTTTATGGTTTGCTTCTGGAGAAAAGACTAGTCCTCCAGTATGTGACACAGAAAAAGAAAAAATCAACAAGACCCACCGCTTTCAGAGGCAAAAGTGTTCACTGCTCTATAGGAGATTTCATGCAACGCAGCTGCTGTCTTGATGAATGGGGAGAGACTGATCAAACAAAAATAGATTTATTTAACAGAAAGAAATGATGCTTTAGACCAACACTTGTTGACAGCCGCCCAGAAACTGTGTGCTGTTTAGCTAACATGCTTGTATTTTTGACTGGACTGAAAACAGGACAGGAAATAAAACAGGTGCTTGACTTTAGAAGCACATTTGAAAGCGACATTCACAAAGAC
Source organism: Brachypodius melanocephalos (assembly GCA_013398615.1). NCBI lineage: Eukaryota > Metazoa > Chordata > Aves > Passeriformes > Pycnonotidae > Brachypodius > Brachypodius melanocephalos. Next base: position 2,332,312 of record VZSR01000520.1, read on the forward strand.
AATAAAGCTTCCTACTAGGCACAGATCTCCTAAACCCACAAAATCTGGGAGCAGACTTTTCCCTATTAGTCACATCTACCCTACCTTTCTTGCAAGCCCACGGATTTAACCGTCAGAGTAGCTGGGTCAGTCTCCGCTTTAATGTCCATTACGCAGTCAAAGACTGGAGTCTCTGGGACGGGATCCAAATCTAGGAAGTCATCCTCATTTTTATCCTCTGTCCACTCTGAGTACGTGAAGGAAGGCTGCCGGCTCACAGACTGGCGTCTGTCCTCTTGCAGCGGAAACGGGGGGTCTGCTTGGGCTCTGAGGAGGTGCCAAAACTGGAGGAAACAAACATTTTAAAAGGTTTCTGCTTGCAGCCAGCCCTTCTGTACAGCCTAGGGCATGGGTCTTTAGGGCAGCATCCCAGCTGTCTGTAATAGAATTGGAGAGTACGGAAGAGAACGGGAATGTTCCATGCAGGAGCAGCTTTGTGGTGTGTGTTACAAGGATTCACATCTATCCATTCAAACCTGCTTTCAGCCACAGAGGTTTCCACAGAGCTAGCCAGGCTTAACTCAGGGATACAGTGGAAGTGGAATGTGCTTGTGACCATCATATGCAAGCCAACGTGATACCACTGTCCTTTTGTTCACTTTCTTATCCTTCCCAGGCTTGTTTACAAAACAAAAATCCACTATAGTATTCGACAAATCATACCTCTCCTGATTTAATGGCTTTCCATTTGAAATTTACCTATAGCTGTCTTAAGTTAATATGGTTGAGCTGAACATCTTTAATAACCAGGCACTGTACCCCAAATTTATGCATAAACCCATCATTTTTTGAAGAGGCCTCAGCTTTGATGTACCTGATCCTGGGGCTCAGAATGCCCATATCAGCTTTTGGCCAGGGCCAAAGACTGTGTTATAATCTAATTATCTGATTTTAATGTGTATAATCATTAAATAATGAACCTTGTGACGTTCTAAGACACAAGTGCAATATGAAAGTTTATATTATGAAGTAATGAAAGATTCGAAATTGCATGAATCTAAAAAATTTCTGCATCATATCCATTTGCACAGATGCTGTGACAGACTAGATGATTTGGAAATCAGATCAGTAGACTTAAAATCCTCCACAGAGATATCAGTTAAAAATTTCAAGCCCACCTCTGAATTTCAGGATCTGGAACCTTGGGCAACTTCATCCATCTAGCACAGAATTAGTAGTAGTGTCACTCAGGCTAATGCCATACAAACTATGCTGCATTGTCATGCATCCTTTTGAGACTAAGAACAGGTCTTATTTTCTACAGTAAAAGCCTCTTCTGTCCTTTTCTTACATGGCTTTTAAATGACCAGTTGAATTTTTAAAAGTTCCAATAAAAAAAGGTCAAATTTCTCTTCCTAGGCTATTAAAGCACGTAAGGATGTCATGCAGGACAGTGTCATTTTCAAAACTGGGAAAGAAAGGCTTGGTCATAAAGGAAAAGATCCTTTCTTCAAAGGAAAAGATCCCTTCAAGGTCTCTTTTAGGCAGCACGTGGCTAAAAATCAATTTTAAATAGCCAGGGAAAGAGATCACTCAGCTGAGACAAAGGGGAAAATCTGTTGTCTACCAGGGTGGGATTGTAGAAACCCTGCCTGGTTCAATCACCATTTTCAATGTTCTGCCAATGACTGTGTTATACCTTATTCCACAAACACTAATAAAAGCAGATGTTTTCAAATTTGCAAATTGCAAAGCAGCATGACCTCAGACGTCTGAGAGGAAGGTGGCAGGTCTGAAAGGAAGGGACAAGGCTCATGTGCTCCCTCTAAACAGTGCTTTCTAATATCCATGTTAGAGAAAACATACTGGGCAAGATGGACCATTGGTCAGTACTCACAGGACACTTCTTATACCCTGTGGCCCAGTGACTTATCCAGAGAGCAGTGTGACACAGAGTGACATTTGTGCCTCTCCTCCAGCTACAAAATTCTTAGCACAGATCACAGGAATACAAACCAGTGCAAACTCACCAAGATGGAAACTGCTAGAAAATGTTTTTCTATACACAAATTTTAAGTAATACAAAAATGGGCCAAGTCTACTTTACTCTAGAGCAGTACTCATGTTAACTTGCAAGAAGCTCACATGCAAAGCTGTCCAAAGAGAGATCAGAATTTTTGGCCATGGAGAGTTTTCACTTAACTTTACCTTCTGTGCTAAGAATGGGTCAGCAATAAATATTTTCACCCACTAAGAAATAGTTGGATATGCAAAAAATCACACCCCACTATTCAAATTTTCAGCCCAGAATGTTTTGCTGCAAATTTGTCTGGAACTCATACAGTTCTTGACAATTCTTAGGTGTCTTTTTTTTTTCTTTAATATTTGCACTTACAGAGTTACCAAAAGTTTCTTTTTGAGGACAAAATTAACCTAGATAATGTAGAGCAGCATCAAAAAACCAGAAAATTGCATGAACCTCGCTAACTTCCTTGCCTACCTCAATGATCACAATAATGGAGGCATTAACTATAATTACTTTGCCTTGTGAATGGTTTTTATAAAGTCCATTTTCCTGACACATTAAACAGAAGATTTTGCCACTGTGCTGCCTCTGAGTGAACTTAACCATGGCATATAATATGACAAATCCTTCCTAGAGAGAGTGTGGTCAGCAAATCAAAGGAGGTATTCCCCTCTCCTTGACACTGATGGAGCTGCACCTTGAATACTGTCTACAAATTTAGCTCCCCCAGTCTAAGACAGATATGGGAAAACTGGAGTGGTCCCAGTAGAGGGTTTCAAAGGAGGTCAAGGGCCTAGAGTACAGGAAAAATGTGGAGAGAATTGGGCCTGTTCAGCCTGGCAAAGAGGAGGGTGCAATAGTCTAACAGCAGCCTGCAACTACTTGAAGGGCTGCTCCAAAGATGCAGCCAGACACTTCTTGGTAGTGTCAGCTGATACCATAAGCAACAATGGCCACAAGCCTGCAGAAAGTCAGCTCAGACATTTACATTTGTTAAATTCAGATGGGACACTAGGAAAAAACTCTTCCCCAAAAGTGGCAAGCAGTTGTGGCACAGGCACACAGAAAGATGATAAATCTTCCTTCCCCGAAGGTTTTCAAAACCTGTGTGGAAAAATTAATGGCTAACTCTCCCAAGTGTTGGCAACAGCCCTGCTCCAAGCAGGATGTTAGCAATCTAGCCCACCTACAGTTCCATGATCCTGGGATGTATTTCATTATGCTGTTCATCACTCAAACAGCATGTGCATAGCACATCTTCAACTTCCTGAGCTACCTGGGGTACACTTTTGGAAGCACAGGAGGTGATGCTCTGCCCGCATGTTCAGGATTCCACTCTAAGAGAACAGTGCAGGGGGGTTTGAGAAGACACGTCCAGTAAGAGCTCCCTGACAAGACAGAGTTCTCCATAGCTCTCCCATCTACCACACAACTTTGTGCCAGTTACACAATCCATGGAGAAACACAACACACTGCTGCTCCCCAACAGCTGACAGATAACTAGATTAATTGTAGTCATGCCACTTAAGCTTGTTCTGCAGCTGGGGCCTTGGCCTACATCTAACAGAGCTTCACATTCAGAAGAACAGTGGCACTCTGGAACAGCTCCTTCTGCCATTGAAATCAATGGATGATAGTCCTGTTAATGGACCACATCTCTTCTACTTCAGTGCAAATAGTTTGCCTATCTGTGAATGGAAAAAATAAAAACCATTTTTCTATAGCATTCTACTTCAGTGCAATCCCCAATTCATCAAGAAACTGAATAAGGCTAATTCCTCTACATAAAGCAAGCAGATAATTATACAGAAATAGCCCCAAAAATGATGCTTTACAATCAACTTGGTCATAACATGAACAACTTTCATTAAATAAAATATCTTATAAAAACTCACTGAAAAGGGGCATGAATATAGTTTGTGCTGTATCATAACTTACCAGAGATCCTACAAACAGCAGTCCTAGGGAAGCCAAAGACAGCAGGATGTATGATACCACAACACTTCCAATTGTAGTCAGGCTCTGTGGAACAAAAGAATAGACAATGATTCAGGAATTATTTGAGGGCACAGTACAGTGTCTACATGCACATTCTTGGCCAAGTGTGGACTATTTCCCATGAAGATTTACTGATATCCCACTCACTTGTGGAAAAGTTGCCATCACCACCAAAAAACGCTCCAGGATTTAGAGAAGACTGAAACTATCTCTAAGCCCCAGCATCTCAGAAGGTCTAAACTCCAGATTTCACTGTGAAGGCAAACAGAAGTTCTACTTCCCTACCTTCATGCTTTGCCAAAGTTGAGACCTGAATTCACAATCCAATTTGGCAGACTAGACCAAGGCTTCATTGCTACAGTCAGTGCGATTTTATACTGTGGCAAAGGGCTTTAAACAATGTTTAGTATTGTTCCTGGGTTTGGGGACCCATAAGTAGAATCCAGCCACAGAGGAATTTTCTGCATTTTCCACACATTCCATGAAACATCATCAGGTTAATTCCCACTGTTGGCAGTGGAATTAATTCTGATGTCATTTTATACTAGTCTATACTGTTCTGTGTAGTAGATGCCAAATTCATTTCTAATAGGCTTCAGTGAGCAAGGAATTTTACTGGTTTTCTCCTACTAGTACAGCTAATGAGAAATTTGGAGTTAAGAGCTTCTATTTGCTTATTTTAACATCAGAAGATTTCTTTGCCTATACTGTCTTCAAGTGTAAATTTGCACAATAAATAGTGCTATAATAAACAGTCCTCAAACATATGCATGAACATCTGCAGAGAGTTGGGGTGTTCTTGTGGTGCATTCTAGGAATCAGTTTCCTCCATGAAAGACAATTATTGTAAGTCAAAATTATACAAATCAGTGATTTTGTGTAAGGAACAACAACTTGTTAATGACTGGGCCACTGCAAATAAGACACAGGCAACAGTCTGTGAAAAGCTCTATACATAAAAAAGATAACTGCAAAAAGGCAAAGAAAATGTGTTTCTTTCAAAAACCCCCAAAAGAACAGGTGACATGCAGCTCACAAACACTAAGAAAACAGAAGACAGTCTCCACTGTACTTCAATCACAAGAGGCACTGAATCAGATTTTCTATTAGCACTGTGAAGCCTCTGCCTCAAAGATTATGTACCATGGATCTAAGCATTCTGATAGCAAATATATATTTCATCAGATTTTTGAAAGTAGCTGTTCACCAGTTAATTAAGGTTCTGTCCACACTAGAAAAATCTGCACTGGGTATAATTACCAGTAATTTATCAGATGAATCATTCTGGTATACATGTCATCATGTCATGGTAAGAAGCTAAGCAATTTTACTGGGGTAGCTCTGTAGATATAATTGAATCTGTGCACCTAGTACACTTGGAATACATTTCCTGCACATAAATGTGTTCTAAACACTCAACAAAAAATATTTTTGAGGCTATGGTGTGATTTGCTCCTTTTATATGGGTTGATCCATTCTTCCAGAATTTAAGCTTCTATTCATCCTAAGAAATGAAGTTCCAGCTCTCCCTTTACTGTGGGCTAAATCTTAATGAGATGACTTCTTATTACTTTGTTTCATTTACAATAATTTGCACATAAAAAAATATGCTATGCTGACTTAACATCATAGCCAAAAATTCAGCCCAATATCTCAACAATAAAATACTCATCTGCTTTCAGGAAACTCTACTATTTCAGGATGTACACATGAAATATACACGTATTATACTTATCAGAAGAGATATCAGAAGCCACCCAAGGCTACTGATACCAACTATATAACCAGAGAGGAGCACAGGGACTTACCTCCCCTTGATCTGAAAAAACCTGTTTAAATGGGGTAAGCAAATAAGAAAGCAGGTCGAAGGCATTCTGAGATGCTGGGATGGTCCTGTAAGTGCTGTACCACAGCATCATGCAGAGAAGCTGTGCAATCAATCAGAAAAGATGTAATTAGCATCTCTCATTATACACACATTCATTTTCATTTCAAGACTGCATAATTAACTAATTTAGTTAGCACTGATTTCATGTTGATTATCGCTTTTGCTTTAAGAAGTCAGGTATTTTCTAGGCTGTAGCTTAACAGGAATAAAAAGACTGAAGGCTCCAAGCTCAGCCACTATTAATTAGATGTGCATCACTGAGTTACACAGGCTCCCTCAGACCCTCACTAAAAAGGGCTGCCCAGAAACAGCAAGGGGAGCAACACTGAAAGAGCAACAGGTTCCTCTGCCTTCTGAGCTTTCAGGATTACTACTTTCAGATCAAAACTATTAATTCCATGAACTTAGGATGGTAATAAAAGACTCTTAAGGCCTCTCTCAAAGCTCTCACAAATGGGCATGTTTCACATAGGCATCACTCACACAAATTCACACACACAAACATACACACATGGAAACTTTTCATTTGGACCACTTAAGGATGCCGCACACACCACAGTTAATACAAACTACAAAAGCAATGACTTTATATTCAATACACTCACAGAGAGGTATAACATCCCCATTCTGTGAAGGGCACACCACAGTTTTAAAGAATACACCTCCTGCTCCACTTGTTAGCAACATGGGTCTTTACCCCCAAACTTATCAGCTATAGAAAATGGATTTGGTGGGATAGTGGTCCTTTGGCAAAGGAGGCATTTGCAGAATGGCAGGAAATGGGATGGGAGTCTGGGATACCAAAAGGCAGGGGCTGATCTCAAGGCAAAGCTGTGAGAGGGGGCTGCAGAAATGAGGACTGCACCCATTTCCACTGCTACATCTAGAGCGAACGAGGAAACCTCCCAAACCAGCGCAGCCTAAAAGAAGGGTCCCAGCATTCCAAAGGTATGGCGAGCTGCCTTACCAGTATCTGTGAGAAGACAAACAGATACATGCTGTTTCCGGGTATTAATCCATTCCACCGGGGAGGCCAGCCGAGCACTGCTCTTTTCTGGGAGGCTTTCAGGGACTGCTCCTTCCTGTTCAGCTCTCCTTGCCGTCCTTCAGCTTCATCCACTGACTCCATAACAGCTGGACGGGAAGAACCTTCACGTGAAAACAACATGTGCAGGGGATGAATGGGATGTGACCCTGCAGGCACCGCGGGGGCTGCAGGGCTATTGTTTTCCTGGAGACAATGGTTACCTCTCAGTTCCGCCTCAGCAAGCGCAGCTCAGGATTGTGAGCGTCACACTCTATTAGTGCAGCTTTATTCACCTGCCTTCATCAGAAAAAAGTGAGTGTGGGCGGATAAATTATTTTCCCTTTCTTTCCGGAGGTGCAGATTCTGGGCTTTGTTGTTAACAAATTCTCATTTACATTGCTGCACTTTTTCATTTTTACTTTTTAAAAGAAGCTACCTGAGCTATTGCCTAGCTACACACTTCCCAGCTACATGATGGCAGAGAACCCATTTTGCCCCTTCCTGTCTCAATTTCTCTATTTCTTTTATTTGTCTGCTTTCTCTAATCCGATTATAAAATTCTGAGGTAGAGAGTGTTTCATGTTATGTGTCTGAGTAGTGCTTGGGGACTCTGGGTTTTGGCTGAGTGTCCTAAGGCACTAATAAAATAGACTTTATTCCAATAACCTACTTCTTGGATGAATTCATACTCAAGAGCTATTTAATAATGTTGCAATGCTATTCTGTTCAGTGGAAATAACCACTGGTGTGCCTATTCCCTCAGTAACAGCATTTTGAACAGAGGCTGTGTAGATAGAAATTCATTTACAAGTGAGAAGGAGTGAAAGATTAGAATCATTAGGTGTAAGTATTACTGACTTACATCTTTGTAAGTGAGGAATGCCCCAAGGCTGCCCTGTCTATAACACTGTAGGCTCAAGCCTAAACCAGGCTCCTGTGTCCCAGGGAAAGGTCACACCTCTGGCCTTTACATGGTTTGTTGAGATCAGCTTTCTATAAAACGTTCCTCCCAGGAAACGTTTCTCTAAATGTCTCACAGTCATAACTCTAAGTCAGATAAGCACCCATTAACTAGTCACAGCTCTAATCAGGCAAATGAAATATATCTCTGTATTAGCTGAGGATCTGGCCATAGTAAGAATTCATCTTTTAATGCCCTTTTTTTTTTTTAATGGTAGACATCATGGGAAATCTGCCTCTCAGTCCTTAAAGTTGAAAATTTCAAGCTTCTAAACTCTTTCATGTCCCACTATATTCAAACAAGAATTGAGAGGAAAATACTTGTTAACGATTGCCAATTTTTCCTGCTATTTTTGTGGGATGTTTATGTTCTGTGTTTTGGAACAGGAATTTGAAATTTAGCAGGGACAGAATCTTCATGTCAGAAACTATTTTTGTCATCCTCGCAGAGAGACATGCACCTGTGGCTGAGATCTAAAGCTTCAAAAAGATCTACTTTCCTATAGTCTATTATTGTTTGCTCCTAAAGTCTCTAACCTTCCATTTTCACTAAACATAGTTTAAGTTCTACTTTTCCTTTATCTGCATTAAACAATGCACCTCTGTCCCTAAGAATGATTAATGAACATATTTACTGTTTTTCCAAATTCCAATGATTTCCTGTCTTGCATACTCCTATCCCAAATCTCAAGATAAAATATACACAGTGCAAAACTAAAACAACATTGGGAAGACAACCAGACCAAGGAATGCAAGGAGCCAAGGAATGCAGATTTCATGCTCAGCTTTCAGCTGGTTTTTATATGTCATAATATTTCATATTTCAGAACTTTTTTTTAACTGACCAAAGGTGCTGCCTTATGTAGCAGGTAAACAACATTTCTCTGTTTGATACTTGTAACAGCCTGAGATTTTACAAGGTCATTTCTGGTTGGAAACAAACCCCTGACTATAATACAATGATGTGAAGGCCACTTAACTGCATCTTCTGGAACAAAGATGTCAAAATTAGGGCACTCCTCTATGTCTGTAACCATGGGGATCTGTGCCTCTCCACAGCCCAGAAGTCCAGCTCCTGGAATTCCAGTGTTGTCTAGTAACACTTGTACAACTGTAGGGGTCACATTCTCCTTCTTACAACTGCCCTGTATGAAGGACAATAGACCACTCTTGCTTTCAATTATTTTCACTGCATAAGGTAGAGACTTGGACTCTGGTGTACCTGGGAGCCCAGGATTTCAACTCTGCTGAATTCACAGTAATCAAGAGGTATTTTCACTAGCACAACAGAAAGCAAAAGGTGTGAGAACTAAAATAATGGAAAACTGGCTGAATCCGTACATATAAATAAGCAGATACATGTCTTGGATATAGAAAGAGAAGGTTTTGTATTAACTGAAGTCCACTCAAAAATTTTCTCCTATAAATCCCAAAAGATTAGATTCTAACAAATATAACGATGCCCACCTCAGGTTCTGTATTTGGTTTAACTATGCCAGCTTTAAACAACACTTCAATTAGCACTCACGAGTCGTCTTGCAATCCTATATTCCCATACTGTTTGCCCTAATGGGCCGAGGATTCTTTCAGTTGCAGATGAGGTAATGAGTGAAAAACCACTGAAGCTTTCTTGTGTCAAGGTGAAAGTGAAGGTCTTGAGAGAGCTGGCAAGGAAGACTGCATCCAGGAATGAACTGAGCCTCTTCCCTGCTAGTGATTTGACTGACAGTGAAATGTAGCATCCATGTGATAGCTTTCTCATTTCCTGCATCACGAAGATGGGGATTCAAGTTCCGTGAGTACTTCTGCTTTGGCACAAGACTATAGTTGCTGGGAAAAAAAAAACCCTCTGGCAGAAGAATTAAAAGGTCCCTGACATCTGTAGCAGCCATATGGCTTGTGAAAGCAAGTTGAAATTTCAAAACAGCACCATAAACTTAAACTCATCCTTGCTGTTAAGGGAAAAGCACTTTCTGGATCATGCCAGGGATCCATTCATCCTATATTCTTTCCTTAAGCAGTGCCACCAAAACAAGCTGCCAAGAATACATGGCACAGCGCTGCATATTACCATATTATGGGGATAATATATGTAGGGAAACATCTTTCTTCACTTGTAAAAGATGGCTTCTGTGACTCTGGCAATGCACATTTTAACCCCTCCTGTATCTCTTTTTATTTATTTTTTTCCCTGACTTCATATATGGGTACATAACAGGCAGAAGAATGAAAAAAACATCTGTATAACTCTCACAAAAACAAGTGCTTAGAGTACTAGCCTTAGCTGAAACACTAAAAGGCACTGTAGCAATAATAAGCAACTCAACAAAACCTTACAGTAACAAACATGCCACGATCCCATCAAATCCTGCTGTGGGTGAGGCATTAGCAGCTCTGTAACTCAACTGATTCATACTTGAAGCCTTCAGAGAAAAATAAAACAAAAAAAACAACCCTTGAGAACCTCACATCCTGGCTGTATTTCCTAATGAAGTCAACATTTTAAAGGGAACTTGTGTCCTCTCTTGTGCATGGGTGCTAATGCTCAAGGAACTGGCACAGCTCCATTGGCAGACTTAATTTAACAACATAGTTTTGAAAGAAAGAATTGTTCCTCAACAAAACTGTTTTTATAACAGAAAGAAAATGCACCCCAGCAATGAAAAGACAGTGTTCATACAGTTGTTAGACATTTATGTAAATCCATCACACTGTCCCTGTAGGAATTACGCTTCTCAGTTGATCGGTATTGTCTCTTCACTGGGAAACACAAGTTTTGTTAATGGTGGGTTCTACCTTCCAGACACACAAGACAGGAGGGCAAAAGGGGCCTCACCTGTTCTGCCAAGTCTCAAGCTGCAGCAGCCAACACACCAGAGCAGCTTGGCTGCATCGCCTCTAATTGTTTTAGGTGGATTGAGGTACATATCCTTCTGAACCTGTCCACATCTTCATGATGGCCACGTGTGATAAGAATTTGTGAGAATGGATCACAGAGTGGAAGCACAACAAAATATGAACATGCCAGCAATACCTCACATCCATCAAGGTTACCAACATTGCAGACCAGAGTTGTGAGTCTGTTTATGGCTTCTGCATCTTCAGATGTCCAAATGCAACTACCTGCTGAAATCTCTGCCTCTAATTTTCATGTAACTGCTAGGGAGAACTGCTACTGATGAAAGAACAGTAGATGAAAATACACTATTGAGATGAGTCCCAGTCCACAGCTAAAAAGAATTTTAACATGCACCTGAACTGCACACAGGACATAGCCCTTGGCATCGTAGTTCACAGATGTGGTCAAGACCTTGTTAAATACACACATCATAAGATATCCTGATTGCAAGCAAGTCCAGGTGCTGGAAAGACACATCAAAGCTGAATGAGCTGCCTCAGAGTGCACATGAACAAGAGGCAGCTTGTGCTGGAGGGTAAAAACCTGTCTATCCAAAGAACAGAGCTTTAGAAGAAAGGTACTGGCTAAGAAAACAATCTCTATTTTGGTTGGCATTGCATGATAAAGATGGAAATGGAATAATTAGCTTTCTTTTGCACTGCAGTGGTATGAGAGGAAGTGGGTAAGAGAAAGCGGGCCTCTCATACTTTGCATGGCAAACACAACTTGTGTATTTACGTTCTTCCCTCTGCAGGAAACCAACTAGTGGGTCACTGAAACCTCTACTAAACTTCTTTATGAACAGCAACCTAATTTATTAAGTAGTAAACATGACAGAAGCTGCATCATTACTGTTTACAGATAGATAAAATTCACCACCAAGGAAAGTCTGTTTCTTCTTGATTCTGTCTTCACTCCTGACTCCTCCGATAAGTTATGTTGAAAATTTACACTAAAGATATAGTGATCTGTGTTGAAATCTGGGGATGCTAGCTTCCCCATTACTCATTTTTTTTGACCTTTCTGATCATGACAACTGCTACTCCGCTTGATCCCTGACTTGCTCTGTTTACAAGAGTTCAATACATTCATATTTTCCAAATGCTGCTCAGGAGGAGAGCATCTAGGTCCCCAAAGCTGCAAAGAAAAACACCCCCAGATGCACTCCACAGCTACCTACTACTGACTGACTGGAGATAGAGGGGATTTACAGCAATGAAATCTCCTCAGTACCTCCAGTTCCATTCTGGATAAAGTCCAAGTTTTAGCTGCCAAGAGCTTGCGGTTGGTAGATGTTGCATTTGTAATGCAAAACCATATTGAGAGCTACTTCAGAAAGCATCAAACAGCTTAATTCAAACACAAGCAACAAGCCAGGCAGATCCAGGGATCCCATTACATTTACCACTAAATAATGCAAGGCACCAAAGCAACCCTGAAATCGTTTTGGTGTCTAACTGGAAGCCAGTTAGATCCATCCTGTGGTCCTTTGTAGGACTGCAGACTGTAACTGCACACTTCAAACTCTTCTCTGTAACAGTACTGACAAAGAAATAAGCCTGGCATAGAATCAAATTAAGTAAGAGGTCCAAGAAACTAGAACTAGACTCCCTGACACATTACAGAGGAATGGAAGACTCTTCACCAAGACTGAGCCTACGTGCCACCAACATGGGTATCAGTCTCCTATGTACCTTAATCTGAGATGAATTTCAGCTTGCAATTTCTAATGCTTTTAGCTTGCACCAAGTGTATCTACCCTGGGACTGTAGGAACAAGCTGAGCCAGGCTACAGGTATTCATAGCTGTATGAGGAACAACTGAAATTTCTAACATTCAAGGATTCTCTTTCGGAAAATTGAGTATTTTTGCTAAAGGATCACACTGGAAATATTTGTATTTCATTCACACCAATTCATGAGTTGATATGCCCATCAAGGGGAACTCAGCTGCTCAACAGCTCTACAGTGACACTGTTTCAGGCTCTCTGAAGACTTAAGAGAACACCACCCCACAGCTTGCTTTTTTTGTGTGCGTGTGTTGGGGAAATTCAGTGACAATGATGCGCATTACAGCTTTAAAATTGAGCTTTTAGTAAGTACAACCACTGATATAAAATGTCTACCTGCTGTTGATTAGTCTATACAGAAAAATCTACTTCAGTTCTCTGTTCTGACAGACAAACACAGAATTGCTAATAAAATACCACAAAACTTTCTCATCATTAAAAAACTGCTTAGATAGACACTGCAATAGCCCCTCCCTAATAGTGAATGAGGTTAATTTATCCTTGTGTGCCAGATAACCCACAATTATCAATTTTTCTTTGTGCTTACTTGTCTGTGAGGGGCAGGTAGCATGGGGAAAGTCAGAAGTCTCCTTCTGAGGAAGGCAAGTGTTCCCTGTGGAGTTACTTGACAGTGCAGAGGAAAAGGGGTGTCACCCACTTGTCAGGAAAAGTACTGTAGACTTGCACTTCCCAAGCTCAGCTGGTGGAGTCTGGCTGCTGCTTATGCCAAACTCCAATTACCAAAAGGGAAAGACGCATCAAGAGGGAAAGAAAAGAAGAGGGAAAGTCATGCAAAAAATCTGTGAGCCAGTCATGTAGATAACCAAGATAACCAAGATAGATAACCAAGATCTACCAAGATAACCAAGATATCCAAGGTCTACGTATTTCCAGCCCGATGCTTCTCCCCTTTCACCGGAAACATTTCTAACAAACTTGAAGAAGAAACTTTTCTCTCTTCTTGAAATAAGTTCTGCTGAAGAGAACACGCAGTCCCTTTGCCATGCTGGGGGTGCTGTGCATCTCCATCCGTGAAGGGCCTCTTCTCATCTCTGAGGGAACAGCAACCTGATGGCAGAGTGTGCAAGCAGAATAGCTGCCTTTCCGCTCAGCAGCTCCCTGCTGAACTGCTGAGTCACACATTTTGTCTGCATTGAGTTCACACTGCTCCCACTCAGTCCACCTGCCACTTCATCTGGTATGGGTGGGAGGAGAGAAGGAGAGGTGAAGGCAGGAAAAATGTTCATGTTCACCCAGGACCATTATTATGATACCGCAGGGTCACATATAAAAACAAGCCTGCAAGCTGCTAGAGAGAGATGGAGAAGTATCAGACTGCAACAAAAAAGAAAAACTGCCTCCCCCTCTTCTTCAACAGGAGGAGACTGGCCATCAAACAAGCTGCAAACCTCATCTGATGCCCCATCAGTCACTGATGTTATGTGCTTGCTGATACGTTCTGTGAATTTGAAGGTATCAAGACAAGGCGCTTTGCTGTGATTTAGAAGAACTTTCAAGTTGCTGTGATTTTTTTCACCAGTCCAACAGCTATTGTGTCATAATCATCTGGCTGCCACAGGGAAGTGCCACGATGATAAGTGAAAATATCATCTGGATAGATTCCAATTCCTAAGGGCATCTGGAGCTGAGTTGCTGCACTGGAAACGTCCAGCAGCTCCAACTTTCATCATTAAATAAGATAAAGAGAAAATCCTAGCCATTTTATAGCAGGTTCCATAAAACTCAAGCGTAACAGGAGCCAACATCTCCTACTACCTTGTAAATTCTTGTACAGAAAAGGGACTCTACTATCAATGGCGGGAAACATGTTTATCACAGTTACAGAGTGTCCAGATTACCCTTAGGTTGGGCTGGACACATGGAAATAAACATTTCATTAAATTACTAAGGTAGTATTTTTTCTGTGATTAGAATTCTGTACAGTACATTTTCTAAGTCATGAAAAAAGAAAATGCCCAGAAGTTTCCTAATTTAATAAATCCATTTCTGAAAAACCACTTCTGAAACTAACTTTCAGACTATACAACTGTGATTAATTTTCAGACTAATGTTTAACCCACTGCTACTGTTAGCAGAGAAACTGAGAGCTTGTTAGGAACTAAATAAAGATATTGTTTTATTAAACAGAATTAATGGTTCAAAAAGTAAGTCTGTTTTTCCCTGTCAGAAAGAATCTGTTCTTAGTTAATGTTCAGTCTTACTTTTTAGTGATTCTAGTGCAAATCTCTGCAAATGTGCTTGTGCTCTACAAACCTGAAATGCAAAGACAAAATCCAGTCTCAGAGGGTGAAGTGACATAGCATTAAAAGGCCTTTCTATACCAACTTCCACTGCCCACCCCACAGAGTAGCTCACTGTGGTGTTGCTCAGGAAATACTTCATGAAAAAAATGATAGCTGCAGAGGAAAAGAAATATGGGAAAGAGAAAAGCAAAACTCACAATCTTCTCAAAGTGCCCTCCTTCCATACAGTCGTTTTTGTTCCAAATAACCAAAAGAATTTGCAAACCACAATTTTAAAAGACAGTGTGCTGGCCTACGAAGTCATCCCTGGAGGGGGAAAGATGCAGCCTGACACCAGAGATTTTGTTTTACTGAAGGGTGAGCCTGCGGGGCTTCATTTGATCTGTCAACAAACCCTTCCTTTCTGGAAGAAACCAAATATTTCACATAGCACTCCTCTTATACCAAGGGTCTTCCACACTGGTACTGCTGCTTTACAATACATCTAAACCACCTAATAAGAGAGAAGGTAATTTACCTGATCCTCTCACCAAGCCTCTAGTCCATAAAAGCTCGTGTGAAACAGAGCTGCTAGGAAAAAGCAGCTCAGGATACCTCTGCTGACATCACTCTGAATGAGGTGTGAGCCTCACTTAAATGGGAGCAAGAAGAAAAAAAAAATCCTTGGGCTCTCTGCTCTGGAAAGACAGCAAAGAGGAACTGCTAGGAGCCACAAGAAGCAGTAAGGGATTGTCAGATAAAGCAACCATATGGGAAGTACATGGGAGCTACTGTACCATCTGTAGGGTCTGACTGCCAGGGTCCTACACTCATTACAAACTGCTGTGTCTCTACTAATAATGGGGAAGTCGCTCTTAATTCCCAATGCAAGACTATTTATGCCCTTGTCCGCATCTAAATCATACTCCCGCTGCTAAGTCAAATACACAAGAGGTTTATTCTTAATGGCTCTTCTAATGCTTACAAGTCTTAACCACAAGACGTACTGTTAGGCAGTGTCCTTTTTCCTTTTGTCCTGCAAAACATCAAGTTAGAGGAGATGTCATTTCTCAGGGCAGCCAGGGCTTGCTTCAAAACAAAATACTGAATGCGGTGTCAATTTACAGCTCTTAAGCGAATGCAGACCCTCAGAGGGCAGAGACACTGAATATTAACTTGTACTGCACCCACACATCATCAGCAATTGCCATCTTTCAATCATGGCTCAATTCAAACTTCTTTTGTTTGATTTTGTCTTTTCTCCTTTCCTCTTAACCCTCTTACAGAAGGTCCATCTGATTACCACTGAATATTGGATGCAATTTTAATTTTTTAAAAAATAAAGAGTAGATTTCTCTGCTATGCTGTTTTCTTCACTGAACATTTTCAAGTGCCTGGTGATAATGTTGGAGAGCTGCCTTGAGCTTTTGTAAACTAACTACAAGTTGACTTTCTGTGGAGTTGGTTGTCCCAGATTAATCCCAGGCTGCAAGCTCCCTTTAACACTGAAAATGGAAACCCACAAAGCAGCTCTGTAATTCCACAGTTAAAGAGATAAAGGCTTAGACTGCTCATGAATCAGCCTTGCACAGGCAACACAGGCAGGGAGAACTGCCAGCAGTGCAGCAATGCAGATCGAAATGTACAGGCTTGAACTCTCTGAAACAGGATAACCAACTCTCCCCTTCCAAACCCTAATTATTATTTTTGTACCTTTACGCTTTAACTACAGGATATACTTAATTGTGCCTGAATGCATAATCAAAGAATAGCAATAATTTAGAGCCAGCCAAACAGCCTCTTCAATACAAGAGTGACTCTGACAACTAAAAGAAACAA
Organism: Brachypodius melanocephalos; assembly: GCA_013398615.1. Taxonomy (NCBI): domain Eukaryota; kingdom Metazoa; phylum Chordata; class Aves; order Passeriformes; family Pycnonotidae; genus Brachypodius; species Brachypodius melanocephalos. The sequence continues at coordinate 2,348,960 of VZSR01000520.1, forward strand.
GCACATTCTTGTATCACACACTTTTGAAAGTATTTACTATTCATACTTCTGTAATCTGAATTGGTGCTGCCACACTGCTATTGTTGGAAAAAAAAAAAAAAAAGAGGCATATTTCTTTCGTTAAATTAATAATTTCTGTAGTCATAATGCTAATATCACTGTGTGTTTCTAATGTCCCCTCAGTGACTGGCCTGGCATTCTACAGGTATTAGATCTGCTTTCTGCTCTGGTGAATGAGAAGGTTTGCATCTTAAGACAGAGGGGTGATTTGCTGGCTTCCTGCCAGGTTCAAACAGAACATTTTGATGTCATTCATTTGGGGATAGCCTGCTTTACAAAGTGACTCAAACCTTACGCCCAAGAGCCTTCACCAAAAAAAAAACAAAAAACCCCCCCAAAAAAAAAAACAAAACAAACAAACAAACAAAAAAAACCAAACCAAACCAAAAAACTCCCAAACATTTAGGAAAGCCACTATTACATTCATTTCAAAGACATTCTCTTTCCTGAGCAAAGTAAATTATGTCAATACCAGTCTCAACAATCATCTTCGGCTACAAACTTGATACATGCCCCAAGGGTATTATGTCAAGTATAAGCATTTTGCTTTCTTTCATGAATTTAAAAAGGCTATTGCTTGCACTTCTTGTCTTCAGAAAACAACGGTATCACTCAGACCCTCTAATTTAGGCTTTGAAGTAAACATTTGTAGAGATAAGGGTGTGGACATCCACAAACAAATCAATTTTATCTCTATATTAGAGCCGTATTTCCATCCCAGGCTACACCATTATGGGCCCTAATAGAAACTCAATACAATTAAATATCATTGTTCCCAGTTCAGTATTCAGCTACCTCTGTAACTGCAGTCCCTTCATGTCAGAGGCATGCTTACATTACTAAAATATCACAAGAGTAACAGTTTCAAGCTCTCCTTCTCCCCAGCTATCCACGGAGGAGCACAAAAAGTGAAGGATGCAAGTAGAAAGTGGTAACAGTCCTGTGTCTAGTCTATCTGGGTTCCTATACTGTGCTCATCAACATAGATACACAGCCTTAAATAGTAAACTAACAGGATGCAACAGCTTGCCTTCTCATCCTCTTCCCAGGGAGGAAACATGCACTGAGCAATGTTTTGTCTAGATAGATAAGCAGACATGCACAAGTTGTTACATCTCTCTGTTGGAAAAGGTGACACAAAAAAAGCACATGCTGGTGATGAGCTTTTCAATTTTTTCCAGGAGATTTTGCAGCACTTATCTGCAATCTTGAGCTTCGCTCTACAAAAGAACCCAAAGAAACAAACCTCTCAGGGACTCATGTATCCCACAGCTCCACTCCACCTCACACCACACAGCCCCATGCTGAGTTACTCTAGGAAGAGCTGACATTAATCAACAGGTCACCAAACAAACACCATTTTAGATCATGCATAAGCAGAGCATTTCTACTTCTGCCTCCAGACTGGGATAACAGATAGCCTAGGGATTTTCATTCTGTACTCCAGCAAATGCTTAGAAATGATGATGATCTGAGGTTGCATGGAAGCAGGTGGCAGGTGTGCTGGATCTGTGGGAGGCACACCTACCAAGGAGGAACATTTAAAACCGCCCATTGCTTCATGTACAAAAGGCATCATAGTATGTCCTGTTCTGAGGATGAAAAGACAGGAATTTACCTCCTCAACTATGCAATACAAGTAAAGACTATTAAAAAACATTATTTCATCAGGTCTTGATTGGACTATTTCTTTACAGAAGCTCTTGATTTCATAACATTTATAATTCAGGTCACCACAAAGGCACCAAACATATTCTTATGGACTTCTAGTTGCCCCTCAGTTTTGTCTACATGTTGAAACATGCTGTTTATATTACATATTTCAGAATATGAGTAGTCAATTGCTTCCCTTAGAATGCTCTTTCTGAGGTGTGGGTGACAGTACATGTCAATGGGAAGCAAGATTTCATCCACAGAGCTGTACTTCTAATATGCTATCCAGAACACTTCATCTGCATTAACAGGAGATGCCAAATGCCTCATACCAAGTCTCCTCCCACACTTGACTTCAATATGAAGAATAAAGTACTGAGTAATCTTGTAAATCTCATTCTTAGCTTCTAAAGACCAGTGCAGCACTTCCAAACCATCCCACCTCTGTCTTCCTCCACAGTACTTCAAGATTCTACTAAAAGAATTTTTTTGTTGTTTACACCCCTCATCTCCCAGTGCCAATTATGTACAACAAAACTGCCTGGTCCTTTCCTGAAGGGTTTGTGTAGCAAGGTTTTGGTAGCAGGGTCTGGGGGGCTACAAGGATGGCTTCTTTGCTTCTTTGAGAAGCTTCCCCATTAGAACTAACAGTTCTAATGCCAGCCATGCCAAGGCCATGCACATCAGATGGTAGGAATGCTGCTGGGATAATCTGGTTTAAAAGGAGAATAAAGTTATGGCACAGAAGTAAATGTGGCTGTTGAAGAAAGGCTGTGAGAATATGTGAGAGGAACAGCCCTGCAGACACCTGGGGCAGTGCAGGAAAGGCAGGAGGTGCCTGAGCTGGGATTCCCCTGCAGCCCCTGGATGAGCCCACAGCAGCTCAGGTAGATGCCCCAAAGAAGGTTGTGACTTCATGGTAAGCCCATGCTGGAGCAGGAACCTGGCAGGGGGCCCTGCAGACCCAGGGAGAGAGGAGCCCATGCTCAAGCACCCTGTTCCTGAGGGACCACAGCTGCTGGAAGGAACCCAAACTGGAGCAGTTCATGAAGGACTGCAGCCCATGGGAAGGACTCACACTGGAGAAGCTAATGGAGGACTGCAGCCCATGGGAGGGACCCCACACTGGAGAAGGGGAAGAACTCTTTGTCCTGAGGAAGAAGCAGTGGCAGAAACAACATGTGATGAACTGAATGATAACCCCCATTCTCTATCTCACTGAACCACTAAGACAGAGGAGATAGAGAATCAGGAATGAAGTCAAGACCAAGAAGGGAGGGGTAAAAGGAAGGTGGTTTTAAGAGTTGTTTTACTTCTCATTATCCTGCTCTGATTTTGATTGGCAATAAATTCAACTAATTTCCCTGAGTCTTGCCTGTGACAGTAACTGTTGAGTGATCTCTCCCAGTCCTTATCTCAACTCATCAGCCACTTGTTATATTTTCTCTCCCTTATCCAGTTCACAGTAGGGAGTGACAGAGTAGCCTGTCAGGAGGGTGCCTGGCCTCCAGCAAAGGTCAAATCACCGCAGTAGCATTAATTATGCTGGGAAGATCATAAAAAGAATGGGCAAGAACTACATTTTATCCACAGCCCAGGTAGAAGCCTTGTGATCTATTTCAGATATGCTGAGCAGAGGCACAAAAGACAAAAGAGTAAGCAGGGCAGTATCAAGCCCTACTTTTGAGGGATAACTGTAACATCATAGTTCATCCTTTCATCTCCCCAGATCTTGAAATGATCTTATCAGCTGAACAGACAATAGCATTCCTAAATCCGTATGTGCATCCAATAGGAGGTAGCACTTTAGTAGCATGTAAAAAAACCTCAAGAACAAAGGAAGCTTCACCTTAGAGCTGTTGCAAAAGCATTCTTCCATACAGAAAAATAACACAGGCTCCTCAATGTGCTGGCAAAGGACATTCAGAACCTATCAGTACCAGCGAGCACATAGGATGCTAAAAGGGGCCATTTTGAGAACGCCTGCACAAACCTGACAGAAAGAAAAATTACCTATTCTGAAAAATAGGTCTGTATTCATCTTTGTCTCCCACAGAAGGCTTACAAAATGGAAGGCATATAATGTCTTTCAGGAGTGCCATCTCTCTTATCAAAAGGCTGCAAAATTGGTCACATGAAACTTTTACTTTTTCAGCAGGAATGTTGCCTGTGCAAGGAAGCTGGGACCAAGTCTTACAGTCTAACCAGTCTATTCCCTTCAGTTTCTGTAAGAGCCCATTTTGACATACACAGAGGGAAGGTAAAGACATTCAAACTGCTAAAGACTGTGCAAAGCAGCAGTTTTGGACTGTCATTTGAAGGTCAGCTTCAAATGTACTTATTTTCCTATTGTAAAACAAAAGCAGAAAGGACTTCTAATAGAATTTGTTAGTTAATCGAATCTGGAATATTAATAGGTTTTTCACAACACCAGCATTTTCTTCTATGAAAAGCAATGAGAAAAATGGTTCTATTTAAAAGTGGTAATAGCTGTAGTCTTGGAACATATGCTTAATGAATAAATTTGTTCAGAAAAGAGCCTTATGTGTATTGGAGGGGGGGAGTATGTTTGTTCTCACTTAAAGTGTGCCATGATGGCAGTCATCAACAGCAAATGGCACCTATTGTTGGGACTAAAATAAAAATTCATTTGGCTGTTTGCTTTCAGGTGAAATTGCTCTTTTAAATAACACATTCTTTTAGCTAAACAGCTGAGTTGAAAATAAAGCAATAGTAGATCCACGTCATTAAGGACACCCGATAAGCTCTTCGGTAGGTGCAAAGAACCACAACATAGTAATATCCAGGCAGCTTGTTGCCACATCCTGGGGTGCAGCACACAGAAAGCCAACAGCCCACAGGGAAGAGGTGTTCAGATCCCATGCGGAGAACAGCCTAACAACGCAGTGTTACCGCATATTGTAGCAGTGGGCGCAATCCCAAAGGTGAAATTATATAGGATACAGCAAAACACGGGACCTGAGCAGAACAGACTCTGTAAAGCTTAAATGACAACCAAAAAACCTGTGATGAAAAACACAAGATAACAAATTCAACCTACTGCTTTGCCATTTGCATGAGCAGGTGGATAAATCTAATAAGCTGGTAGATTTGTTTGTGAAATTAAAATGCCAATTCCATACACTGGAAAGTAAGAAAAATATCCACAGTCAAGCCAGAACTGGATGGGTATTTTTAAAGGAAGTTTGACAGATGTTGTGAAAATGTACTGCAAGAGAGTCAAACCTGTCAGTACTTACTCAACTCTTCTGTTGAAGAACTCCATGTTCCTCTCACGGAGTGCCTGAATATCTCCTTTCTCCACTTAAACCGAGAGTTTACACTCCTCAGTTCCACTCTAAATGCTCTGAAGGAAGGTTCACAGAGGCAGACTTTCCTTCCTGTTCTTTTTTCTCAATAACGTGCTTGACCATGACTCTCGTTTGGCAACACAGCCAGATCTCAGCTGGAAGGCTCATTTTGTGGTGAAAGAGTCACGGGGAACTCCCAAGTTGCGTTCAACCAAATTTCCTGGTGCAACACACTGCAGTTGGAAATCTAACAAATCTAATGGGTGAGACCATACCATGATCACCTCTTCTTTGACAACTCTTCTCAGGTAGCAGGGTTGGGAGACTGCTTCAGCCAAGCACAAGCCAATGCCTGCTCTCTTCTCAAACTCTTGAGAAGTTTTTTTTAAATTTCTCAATCTTTGCAGTCCCTCCTCTCTCCTTTTAGAATTTTCCTTGTGAAGATGCAGAGCAGGCCCAGATCTTAACAAAGATCAGAGACCATGTGTAGGTAGAAAGAGATAAGAAGATTCACAAAGAAAGCAAGCCTTAGGTTCCCAAGACAGAACAGCAATAAAATGAAGAAAACATTCCACCATTAAAACCCCTAATTCTTGAGGCTGGTACTCCACAACTACTCACCTCTTAATGCTATCCTTATGGAAGTGCTTTGTTTGTTGAGGTTTCTTGCATTTCCCCATGGTGATGTCACCAGCAGGCATAAGGAAAGCATGAAAGCTCAGCCAGCAAACTAATAAGGCAGAGGTCAAGAAACCATGATTTCCAGAAACAGTAGAGGTTTGAGATATGGTGGCAACACTAGACTTTCAAAGGGTGTCAAATTTATCTCCTGTGACAGTCTCTATTGCTGAAGAACAAGCTTAAAAAATAAGTTTATAAAACTGTTGTACATGGATACATCAGTAAAGTTCTGTTCTCTAAAATGACTAGTTGTTTTACCAGGCTGATTTTCAGCTTATTTAGCTATGATATTAGTTTGTCCATTAATTAATCAGTTAGTCCATGAAACCACTGCCCACGAAGCATGCATATAATTCAGTATGTAACAACGTGTGATATTCTGCACTGTTTTGGATCTCACATCCCTGAAATAGGCTCTTCTTCAGTATTTTTGACTTAGGAAACATGTGTTCTATGGCATTAAAATGGGTCCTACAAAACCATTCTCATCAGTTAAGCTAGACAATGGACTAGCAGCAACAAGCAGAGAAATGAAAAGATAAAATACAGACTGCAAAAGAAGGTGTATGTTTGGGAATAATGGAAAAGAGAATATCTGATAAGAGGAAAGTAGGAAAATAAATACAAGGCCATAGAAGAGAAGCCTACAGGAGGAGGAGTGTGAAAAGCCTGACAGAAGGACTGAGTGGAGACTAAAAACAGCATCTGGCAGTAGCTCAAATCAAACAAGGTAGCATATGCAAGAAGTACAGCATACTGAAAACTTCCTTCCTCTTGGGTATTAAATAACCTCAGAATTAAGATAGAGAGTCTCCCCTCCCTCTTATCTGAAATATCTTGCTCTAAACTCTGAAAGAGAGAAAAAACAATCTAGTTAAACTTTTTGGGGACTGCCATTTCCCAATTACAACTGTGAGCCCTTACTGAAAATTTTCAGACAAAGTCAGAAAAATCAGGCATTGATTTTGATTACTTTTTCTACTGGGAAACATGATAGCGGGTATCTCATGCCTAACAGGGCATCAAGAGGCCAGATTTTCAAAAGGTCTAGGAAAATTCTCAAAAGCCTCAGTTCCCCTAGATAAAGCCCTAATTCTGCTGAAATAACTCTAATTGTTCATCAAAAGACAGACCTAAGTTTCATTTTCAAAAGCAGCTTAAAAATATGGTTTACATTTCATGCTGACAGTGAGACAATACCACACAGTTGTTTTTGAAACTGAGACTGACATGGTTTTCAAACTGCTGCCTACCATGTGATTTTGCTTCCTTTAATTGTGTCTGTGAATACAGCACACAAATGTGTCTGTTGTCACTCACAATTAAGAAAATACAGGTACAGTTGTGACAACATCAAATACTGCACCCCGGGCAGTGTGAGGACAGCCCAGCATTCCAAATCTTACACTGCAAATGATGTTTATGATATTTGCACCTGCACAAAACCTGAGAAAGTCCCACATGGTGAAGAGTTACAGTGCTGGCCAGGGACTAATAGAACTTCAGTTCTGTCAGCTCTCACAAGGGTAGAACACGGCCTTACAGGCAAGCAATGCAACTTCAGGGAACATCCCCCCATGTCCCACCTCCTTTCTGTCATGATGCACAGGCTGCCACATCTACATCTGACTGCACAGCAGGAACAATCTACAACCACAATCCTTCACCCCGTGACCATCTGGAGCAGGGCTGTAAATGGAGTTTGCTGTCGCTCTCCTCAGGTCCATATGCCCATACTTCCTTCGGAACACAGGAAAACAAAAATGCAAAGTTGATGTCACCCAGACCTCACTCTAACAAAGAGCACCTGGTCAAATTTATATTCTGTGACAGCCTCTATTGCTGAAGAAGCAGCTTAAAAGGTAGGACCTACACACAGAGAGGCATGAGCAACTGTCCTAATATGAGTGATGAAAGGAGGATTGACAGAACAGCCCTGAACAATCCTTGGAGGAGAGTGACAGCCCAGAGATACTACTTTGGTGCTTGTGAAGCAGTGGAGACACATTAGAATGTACTTCTACCTTGGACTTAGGATGCCAATCTCCATAGGAACTGACAGAAACTGTTTTAAAAACCCCACACACTGATCTACTTTTGAAATACAGCTGTTTGCCTGCTAGAGGTCCTGAATCTTACCATATTAAGTATGCCTCAATGTTCTGTCAGTATATGCTCATCATTCTCTATACATTGTTAAACTTTTCAAGTGATATTCTCATATTAAGGTTTGAAGACTGAAACCCAGGAACATATCAGCAAGTGGTTCTGTTGTCTTTTCATGCAGTATGCCTGAAAAGTATCAAAAAACTCCAACTTTCACTGGCACTTCTTTGGAAAGCAAATAATCACTTCCCTTAAATGCCATATGAAATCCCACTGTGAATAAAAAATACCCTGGGTATTCAACAATCGGATATCCCTGATATTGTGACTTCTGTGCTGGACTAATGGAGCTGGCAGGGGAGTAAACATATATCAGGGGACACCACCAACAGGGTCAAGCCCTTAAATTACAAATGCCAGTTTACCAATTACCTTTACTTAGTGTGAAGCAAAATAATTTTATGCACAGCATAGAAGAAGAATGAAGAGCATCAAGTCAACTCGCCACCTGCCTAGCTTGAGAAAGGATCGAGTGTAAGAAGAAGTAATAGAAAAAACCCAAAACTTAAGAACTTTTCCAGCCCTTATTCAAGATATGATAATACTGAAAGAAACTGTATTAAAATTGTTGTAAATCATTAAAGACCATAGAACTAAAACTGGTACATGATAACTTACCAAAGAGATGCTTGTCAAAAACAATGGACTGATTTTTAATTTACTCTTTTTTGATATCAAGGTCCCTGATAGATACCTGTAGACAGTGTACCTTGGTACTGCAAACTACCTCATCCTTTTCATCTCTCTGATTTATAAATGCCATTAAGAGATGAATTGAGATTTTAATTGGTTTAACTTTCTAGTGTTTTGTGTACACACTGCAGAATAAACTTACTTCAATAAAGATTTGACTGTAAGACTTCAACTTCAAACTGTCAATCCAAATGCACACGCCTTCAAAAACAGCATGTTAATTTTGTTCATCCTCACAGAATCATGTGACTTCTTTTATCTGTAACGTGTTTCCCACCCGCACAAGAGCCGCTCGTGGCTCTGTCGTGCAGCTACAGCAAAACTTTTCAAGCCTCCAGAAACACCATCCCGTTTCATTTCACTTTATGTTTTTTGCTTCATCCACTGTGCTGGAAGTGAGCATGTGAACATGACGCAGTTCTGTGAAATAAATAGATTTCTAGTTACTTAAAATGACTATTTCTCAATCTAAACGATAATTTTATGGTTTCACCATCTGTATTAACTGACTGGCATAAATATATCCTAACAGTTTCCACAGGAATCTTTCCGAATTTTAATTTGCCCTCCAACCTACCTTAATCAAGCCATGCTTTGGAAGTTTTTCATTAGCTCCTATGCCCTTGCAATGAAAGCAGTATTTTCTTTGTATGAATGTAATTGATTGCTCAACTTAAGCACTATAACATTCAAGACCTTTGGCCACACTCTACAGGGTATTTTATGCAATACTGAAGTTTATTGTTGTGTTTCTGACAGCTGAACAGAATGATACCCTTTTCTTTGCCAAATTTGAAACAAGAGCCAGTCTACAGTTCTGTGACAATGCCTGGAGAATGACTTCTACTTCAAGCATTCATTGGAGCATCTTCCATCAGATTAAAGACAAGGGATTTGAATTTTATGCACCTGAGTCCTTCCTGAAATTAGCATCACTGATACTAAGTGCCTTTGCCTCTGTGCCAAAAGCAGGCTGTTCAGCCACCTCAGACAGGTCTTTCCAGGGTACTTTTCAGCAAGCACACTTGCCATGGGTAGCCTACAGACACAGAATTCCTTCCATGATACTTCAGCAATGCTTCCATGCTGGCTCTATCAAGTTAACATGGATGCAAGCGCATGACCTTCAGCTCACATTCAGTTGGGAAGTTTTTAGCACAGTTTCGCTGTTGGAACTATTCCAACTTTGATGCACATGATAAATGATTGTCAATCTTTTCTTTTTCCCCTCTCACATCAGGTTTTTCCAGGCTAAGCTTTTCTGCAAGGCAGAACAACCCACGCCTTATTCTGCAATAAAAACAAAACTACTTGAGAAACTTCCCTTTGTATTGCCCATATATAAAGTGTAAGCCAGTAATCACTGCTGGATTAAAGACCTTTTCTATGAACAACCTGCAGGCTCTGTGCACATACACCGGGTATTTTGGCCTCGAGATGAGAGAAGGGCACTGTCAAAGCCTATGCAAAGACAAGGGGAAGAAGAGAAGTTCCTTAGAAACCAGGAGGGGAAAAAGTAATAATAAATAAAATCCCTAATTTCTCTAAGAGCCTTCACTATGCAGATAGGAGACACTTTCCTGTAAGAGCCAGAATACGTTTAGAAACAAATCCAGAATGGTTTGAAAACACCCACTTCCTTGATGATTAAGCAAAACTAATTTGCTTAATGTTTACCACAAATCAATTAAAAAGAAAAAACCGCTTGAGACAGCTATGGACTAGATATAAAAGTACTTCCTGAGGAGCTTTTTAGAGACAAAGGCTCAATCCTTTAGGCTTCCTTAGAAATCCAAGCTAGAAAGAATTGCATAGACATCAAGTAGGCAATGGAGGTAAAATGGACTCTGAATTATGTGAGAACCACAGCTAGGTTAAAATATATACTCCACCACAAAAAAATCTAACAAAAACTACCTTCCATGCTAACTGGGCTTTGCAAAACACTTAAAACCTAAAAATTAGGATTAAGTTCTGAAAGACTGTATGGCAGTGCTTTTCATTTGTACTGAAGTGACAGTATGATACATCTCATATTCCTTGTCTTACTTACCATCTGACTTGCATTCAGTCCTTTCAGTCACATGGTATCTTGGTTCCAATGCCTGCTCCAGGACAGATGGTCCTCTGGGATTATCATTTATGTCCTTCATGCACTAGAATCCCAAAAAATAAGGGGAAAAAAAAAAATCTAAGTTTTAACACTATCAGAGGTCTAGGAACCATTCAGGGCTTTTTACACACAATTCTTCTTGATAATAAATTCTAAAAGACCGTGATGACCTGAGTTCATCCATAAAGAAAGAGTCAACATACTGATGTGTGAGGCGAGGTAAAACATGGAAAGGAGAGAAATATTGCAATATTATTACCATTGATGCTTTTGCTTATTGCCTGCACAAAGGAACTGGAATCTACCAGAACCAAAGAGTATGTACCATAAAATGTTTTAATATTTAAGGAAAAGGAGGCAATCCATAAACTAATCTCCCTTAGGAGCCATCCGCACCATATGGAAAAAGCCTTCAGCTGAAATCATAAATCCCCATTTCACTAAAATCTCCAAGAGGGCTTAAAGGTCTGAATATAAGACAAAAGCCCTTATTTGTGAAGGACTGTTGAATATCTCATACCTATCACACAGTGGGGCTAACTGAACAAATTTGGGAACAGTCCATCATAACCTCAGAGACCATGTGCCCAACATGCCATTAAAAGCATGACAAAAACATGGGCAAAGAGGGACATGCAGGCAGGTAGAAAGAAATTCACCCCTAATAAACTGCAAGGACCTTTTCCTCCTTCAAACATTCAGCTAAAGGAGAGGCCAGAGATGCCTTTTTTGTCCAGATTATAAAGTGCTCTGCCTTCGAGGATTATGTGATTTGTCGTCTACTTCTAAAGGATCTTGCACCATGAACATCAGGCCAGTTCACTCACAGCCTCTTCCAAAGCCCACAGAGACAAGCAGAACTCTCACTATCAATGACAATACACTGTGTCTCACAAACCCCATCAAGAAGTCTCCTAAGAAGATGAGCTTAAAGGGTTAAACTCTGAAAATGTCCTCTTATACAGAGGTACTGTTAAAATCTTTGACTAGAAAATTATTTTGGTTCTGAACAGGCTAATAAATCCAATATTATCTAGATATGCAGACTTTACCCCTGAAACTGAGACAAGAGGTGATCACTGCATCTAGAGCATCACATTTATATGTTAAAGAAGAACGTATCACTTACTTTAAAAGTAATATTTAAAAGTAAGTCACATTCTTAGAAGACACCAGTACACAAGAAGACAGCATCTAGGTAAAAGCAAAACAGCAGAGTAATGTGTGAGGCACTCCTCAAAAAAATCACCTGATGCAATACAGCACATCTTAGCACTAAGCAGTCTTCTGCTACCCAGGACAAGGGATTACTATGGGATGAAACTGGCTATAAAGGCCTGGATACATGCTGTCTCTTTCACTTGTAGTAGTACAAACATAGCATGTAAGTCCAAGAATAAGAATTACTGTCTGTGTACACAGTGTGCCTCAAAACATAATCCAAAATTATTCCTAAACCCAGAAAAAATAAGAGTAAGTCATACAGCTGGTATTTATACTTTTATAGCCACTTAGAAACACCTCTCCCTCCTTCCCAGGAAAATATGACAACCTATTATTTTCAGCTAGATGTTTTTATTAAGTTAGCTTTCTGATGTGATTTCTTCCATCCAGGCTCAAAACCAGAAAAGATGTCTTGCAAGCAAGTCCCAAAAGAAGTCAACCTTCTTTTACAGAGCAGGTGCTACTCAAAACAACTTAAAAGCACCATAAAAAGATGGTGTGGGTACTTCTGAGTCTACCATCAGCACCCCCACCGCCCCTCAAACTTGCCAGTGACATTATTGCTAGTTGTGTGCAACAACTTCTGAGAAAGAGGTTTTGCTATGCACTCATCTCCCTCCAGCAGAACTGCCATGGGGGGCAGAACCAAGGAGTAACTGGATTTCATAAGGGACTTTGTGTCTTTTGGCTCACTACTGAAGGCCAAATTACATCCCTAAACTGCACTAAGTGATCTAATAAAGGATGATATACCTCTCTATACAACATTTCTTGTCTTGACACAAAGGGCTCTGGTATCTGAACAGGTTGCCCCAGCAAGCAAAGGTTATTACTTCTGCTAAGTGGAAATGTAATTAACTCTGCATGCCCTCAGTCCAATCCAAGCAGAAGGCAAGATCTAAAATTCAAGCCGGAAGTGGTTTGTGCTTTTGAAAAAGTAGAGTAAGAATGTTTACATTCACTTACTGTGGTTCAGCTGACACAAGGTAACCCGATTGCATCTAGTTTTTAGCACAGAGCTGTTTACAATGACAGTAGCCCCAAATGCTTTCTTTGGCCTCTCTTAGTGCCTGCAGTTCATCACAATATTCAAATAGTGGTATAAAACTGTTTTCTTTACACACTGTACAAACAACTTGGTATCACAGCATTTCCACAGAGGCCAAACAAATAAGAATTAATGTTGAAGCTCTATACTCTTCTATAAGAGCTGCCTCTTCTTAAACTACATTCTACTGTTGTATACTGCATTCAGTGCAGGTGCCTCACCAGACTCCACACTTAATTCCATTCTTTCCACTTGCTCCAAACTCAAGCATTCCTCCTCTGCTTCCTCTTTCCCCATCATATAATTTAGGGAGAGGCATAGTTTTACACTGGTGAAAGAAATACCCATCTATTGCCTAATACGCTCTGTCTTTCTGTCTCTCCAACAGCACGTGAATGATCAGAGGAAAATACCAGTAAAGCAAGGCAGGAATCACTCCAGCCTTTGAAAATGCATAAAAGCTTATTCTCAATTAACTTACACCTTGCAGTTATTATCAGTGCAGAATCGATGTGAAAACGATGTTGAGATCTGGCAGCATTTTACACCTACTATACACTGATGTAGAAGACATAATTCCATCTGCCCTTGACTACAAGGAAAACCTTCAAGGCCAAGTAGTTTTACAGAAAGCAATTCACATTAAACAATAAAGGCAGTACAACTGCATGACCTTCCTTTTGAAACTCTGGTGTGCCTTTGTTATTCTAACACAAGAAGCTAAAACCAGTCACAGGAGCACTCACTCGTGCAAAACTGCCAGCAAAATCAGGCTCCAAGTTAAGAGAAGATTTTGGCACCTAATTTTGAGCTGTGTGAAACCCCTAGAGGATGTGTCACAGAGGACTTGTGACAATTGCCAAATTTCTAGTAACAAATATCCAGAAGCACATTCAGACTACATGAAACCAAGAGTGACTTTATCTTGTGCTATGAATGAGGAAAACCCCAAGTTTTTAAGCTCCCAAGTTAATGTTTGTTGAAAACAATGACATGGTCTGCCCAAATGCAAGTAAAAATTGTACACATAATTATCTGTGTATATACCCTTGCACTGACAGGGTAACAATGACAGGTTAAATTGAAGGACCATCATCACAGAACAGTAATGCAACTGCAGAGGATTGAACCCAAAATGATACAATGGTTTATTGCTACTGTTCATTTTTTCCCTCTTCTGGGAAGGATATAGCATCTATTCCAAAGGACACATCATTCAGACAATCTGTAGCGATGTTGTAAGATGTTCCCTCACTCAATCTACAACCCCCAGACAAGACTGTTTGCCCAAAATGGGACTAAACGGAGCCACACAGTCTCCCTTTGTCCTTACATTCCCTCTTCTCCCTCTTGACAATGGACAAACCAGAAGATAGGGCTAAGACTCTTGGGGCAGATGAACAGAATCACATTATTAAAATGAAGTGTGCACATAGGTAGTTTGTGTCTTGGGATCTGAAGACCAAGTTTAATTAACCACCTGAGTGGAAAGCACAGCTTATATAATGCAGACTGAGGACTGCCATCCCAGTCATTCCACACAACTCCTTCTAACTGCTAGTCCACATAACAGCAACTTTTACCAGCAAAACCAGCATAACAGGGGTGAGTGATCTGAATGCTAACTCAGATCAAGAAAGAAAGAACAGGTGTTTAAAATAGAGTAAATAGAGACCAATCCTTATTACACAGGGCTTTGTTCCTTCTTAAATGCAAAAATTAGTTTATCTTCAGGTACTCAGTTGATAGATAGTGACATTTCTCCATTTTTGTCATGTTCAGCTCAAAAAACTGCCTACCATTCTGACGTTCTGTAGAGTTCTTAGCTCAGAGGGTCCTTAATATTTCTTGAGGAATTTGTATGAATCCACCATCCGAACCATCTACACTTGGGGTTCACTTCATGTTGCATTTAGGATGATCTAACCTTTTAGTGCTGCAGAAAAGGTTTTTTCATCCCGTTCAGTGTCTTCTGCTGCATCCTATTCCCCTGTCTTAGCTATCTATGCAGCAACAAGGCTGCTTCAACTTGCAGAACTGACAAAAAATGAATTAATTGGGTGGGGTATGGATTAGCCATCGTTGGGGAAAAGAAAAGAGGACCCTCTTTAGAGGAAGCTGACTGCTAGATTAAATGCTAAGGTGAACTGCACCCTGTAAGAATCCTCTTACAGGGATTTACAGGACTTCCCTGAGGGTTCATCTCATTGTACATCCACATCTACATTGTAAAACTAAGGCTAAGCAAGTATCAAATTAAATTCAACTCCTTTGTTACAGCATGATGATTTCTGTGAACACCTCCCACCAACTTTACCCAAAAAAGAGTGATCAAAATTTAATCAGGGCAAAAATACTAATAAGAAAATTAAACAGGAACACAAACGTTAAATACAAAACTTTAAAACAATATTCCTATTGGGAAAAAAATTCTCACTTTCTTTAAAAAGCTATTTTCTAGACACTAAATAAAGGTAAACTCAGAAAATTACACATGATAAGCACAGCCATCCTAGAGAGCATTTATAGCAGTTACTTGAAATTCTGATGTCACTCATAACAGATATATCAGCTGGTAGCTCTACAAACTCGATCGTGTATTAAAAGCTATGACCAATATTGTTTTCTGTGCATAGAGATAAACATCCTGCTCAAAGATCTGAACTCCTATTTAAAAACAAAACCAAACATTAAGAATAAAAAGCACCCGGTATGGTTCTGAGACACATATGTGGCTGCATTGCATATTCCCTGCCTACACTGGCAGTGTGGGAGCTGTTAGTCATCTAATGCGCATATTTGCTTGGCACCATGCCTTTACTTCTGCATGCAGGCAGGAAAGATGATCACCCATTTACTGTATCCTTACCTCTTCACTGTGTGCTCATCAGGCAGCACAGCCAGGCCCTCCCAGTTCAAACTGCAGGCTGTTGGGAGGCAGAGCAGTCCAAAGTGAAGCCCGAGGACTGGGAGGTTGTTAAGCACATTTGTAAAGGAAAGGGCAACTTCTAAATTCATGCTGTTTGACACATTATCTGTTGGGACCTCACAACACATTCTCTGTTGGGACCTTTTATTGAAGAATAAGGACCTTTTATTGAATAGAGGCTTAATTTAGTTTTGCTTTCAACCCTGGCACAGATCCTTCCACTATTTTCAAGGGCATGAGAAGTTCTCAGGCTGGTTTACTTTAACTCTCCTGCTCTGTTCTGGAGGGGCCTGGAACAGAACCTAAATTTAGTTTTCAAGTAAGGCTGTCATAAAACTTCATTGCCCAGACTACACCAGGATCAGACATCCCACCTGCTTGGGATCCCAATTTCATTCGAGCCATACAAAACACATACAAGAAAGGTGTGCTTTTTTGGTGTAATGTTGATGATGAAATCTGAAGAGTAAGGATGCCTCAATGCTGTCAGACTTCAAAAGAATAGTTCTGGCCATTTCCCTCCCAATGTCCTTGAATACTGCGAACTGCTGTTTTGCTGTGAGATACTTCACCTTACAACCTCCCCTGGATAGAATTAACAAAGCACCAAAGCAACTGCGTTCTGGCACATAAGAGAAGTGTTTTGAGTGGAGGTAGCTCATGCCATTGCTTGGAAATCTCAGTGGTGAAACCACTTCACACTGACTACTGCACTTACATCAAGGACAAGTCTCACACTGCTCCAACTTCACTGTAGAAACTGGCAAGACCAGCCTTCGAGAGTAATCTGGGACTACCTTGCAGGACCTCTCTAAACCCCTTGCTTATTCTAAGTGCCTTTAGCAATATAGGCTGCCATGTCCCCGCTGGTTTTGACACAAATGTGCACAAGTTTAGATTCCTGAGGCCTGCAGTGTACTGCAGTTTCTTCACTGGTGTAATGTCTGCTGACTGCGCTCAGTGTTCCTATCTAGCTGAAGGGAACAGCTTTTGTCAAGCAGGAGTTCAGAATAGGTAAGATCTGGCCTGATCCAGTGGAACTCTGTCTTTAAATCTGATGACAGTAAGAAGAAATATGTGGGAAGCACCCACAATAATCAACCACCTCAAGTTAATTAGCAATTAATTTAGTGAGCTACTGAAGTCTAGTGAAGATGAATCCTGGGAGATTCTGGTCACAGTTTCCCTGATGCAAATCTAGATTAACTCCTAGAGACAACATCAATCTCCATGACAGTTACTTCAGATTTACACCCAGCTACTCTGAATTTGTGCACTTGTTTTCACAGCCGTGTGGGAGATCTGTCTCAACACAAATCAGCTCTGCTCTCATGCAGATTCTGCAAGATACACAGAGTTACAGTTCTGTAAAAATCCAACCTTGGTGAAACAGGGAAATTAAATTCTCCACTGATGAAACCTAAGCCTCCCACATAACAGATGAAAACTCTGCTACAGAGCCTGCCACTACAAGTGGTCACAATAGCTTCCTTAGTTCTCTGTCTTCATGCAGTAAGGATAATTCCTTCTCACTGGATTTAACAAAGCACAACAGCAACCATCAAAAGCACTACATTCTTCTGCCTAGGACTCCTAAGATTATTAAGAGCACCAGACTCATAGAGTCAGTTTTGAGTCCAGTCTTACAACCCCAGCAAAATCCACACAATCGTTCAAGGTCATCTTTCTAAGAGCCTACACACAGAGCAAACACCTTCTGGCCATTAGCACTGACAGTTGTGATGCAGACTGCAGTCACATCAGAGGAATTTGATATGAAAAAAGGAGATATTGTCCAGCCACATGGCCTGTCTCCCTTTTCCCAGTTTTACTCATTCTGCATCCACTCTTCTGCACAGCCACAACATTTCTGTTTCTCTAACCATAAGTTAACCACTGATATAATGCCCCTTCCCACCCACATGAATCTCAATCCTAGTGGTGTAGCCCTGGTCATGAAATTCTGAGCTGATTCAGAGAAGGTGTATGTCTGCCTGTGTGCTGTCTAGTGAGCCAGAGTACAGGTCACAAAAGTAAAAAAGAACAGAGTGACTGGAAGGTATTTTACAAGAAAGAAGCTGAAAACAAAATGGTAATGGTAATTTTTAAAGGGGGTTGATCTTATAAAAGATTATATTTTCTCTAAGCAGTTCAACACAAAATAATTTCTTCTACACAGGCCATTTTGGGTCTTACAGTTGGAGCTCCCCCAAACTATGTGACATTTATGACTTTGTTTACAGATACAAGTTTTTTCCCAGTATAAAAGGATGAGTATTTAAACAATAACTATTCCAGAATGACTATGTCTGTACTTGAAGTTATTTAGAAAATCATTGCACAAAAATGCTGTAGGGACAGCATGTAAGTACTGCAGAATATTGTAGCATGTCACAATAAAAACAATTCAACACTTCAATGTGATGAAGAAAATAATCTCCCTTCCAGATGTACCAGGAGGTAAGAAAATCCCACAGCACCCTACAGTTCTAATCTCAACCTCCATAAAATTACTGGAAAGAAATAAAGCTGGAATTACACACAAGTCTCAGGTGCCTTTTCTGAATTTAACTGAACTTCACCAACAGGTGAGATAGGCACTCAACTGGTTACTGATGGCTGGGCATAAATATCCTTCTTAATTTCTAGAAGAGTAAGTGGACTCAAAGAAATATTTCTTTGTACTATTTCTCAAAGATTGTACCAGCTGACTCATCCTCCTGCCTAAAGTACAACATGAAAGTAAAGCAAAGCAAAACAGAGTATCTCAAATTATCAGAACTGAAATTGCTTTCTATAGTAGCAGGAGATAGACTAAGAACAAAATTGGATGCCAATTCACAAACTGCCATTAAATTTCCAGGAAGCCAATCCACCAAGGAACATACTGCACCCTAGAGAGTCCTTAATGAATAGTGACACATTTGCAATAAGCTAGTTAAGGTTTTGCCAGCATTTAAGGTTTAAATCCCTCATATGTTAGCAAAACAAACTTGGAACTTACTGAAAAATTATATAAAGGGTTCCAGTCCAGGAAGAGAGACTCTGGGAGGGAGGTGGGGAGAAAGTGTTAGTGCCATAGTAGATTGGATATCACATTTTAATTTTAGTAATAAAAAATAAATTAAAATTTGAAAAAAAAAAAAAAACCAAGAAAAAGGAGAAGCTTTGAACCATTCTAAGTTCCAAAGGCAGAAAACATTTTGGCAGGCATTTAAGGCTGAATCCTGCAGGCAGTAAGTACCCTTGAGTCTCATTTCAGTGAGACGCGAGTTGCTAGCATCCCCCCAAAGAATGAAGGATCCCCAGTGCCTGAGTACACATTTACAGCCACAGGTCTCAAAGCACGAAGCTGTTTCTGTGGTCTGGATCACTTTCTATCTATACTTCCTCTGTTATTCTTGCATTACAGAGCTTGATCTTCCTTCAGTTACAGGGCTGATGATGTTTACAGTCCAGGGCCCAGAAGATAAGCACTATAAACTTGCAAACATGATGAAATATACAGTACATATAGGAGCTTTACTCACTGAATATGATTTGCTTTAGATGGAGCATTACTCTCCCCTTGATGTTTACATGTGGAGTATTTCACGGTATCTTGGCATTGTTTTTTTTTTTTACCTAGAAGCTATATAGCATCTAATTTGGAGCCCCTACAGTTTCCAACCCCATCAGCTGGAACAGACTGCACACTTCTGACTTCCAGTTCTTGGAAATGGATTGCAATAGTGCAGAGAGGAAGCAGCACCAGACAGCGTTAAGAGGATGGACAGAGCAGACAGAGGCACTTCATGACCATCCAAATCTGCATTAAATTGTCTCAGTACTCAAGTAAGGCCAGGAGGGTTAAAAGTAAGGATGGTAAGCTCAAGGTAAAGCCAGTAAGTGCATTCAGTACCAAATGAGGCTCATCGGTTGACTGCCTCCACCCTTCATTGTCCTAAGTGCCTCTAAATGTCCTGTATCCTTCAGTACTCCTGGTACCTTACCAGCTGTGCACGTGTACCCAAGAACTGCCTGCAGAGTGCCTTGGGCCTTGGCTGCAGCCACATCTGTCCCACTTGTGAACCCCAGTCCCAACAGTGGGTCATGCAAGGATCCCTATTTTATCCTGCCCCATGCATTGTGGCCGTGTAACAGGTGACAACAAATGGGTATTGGGGCTCCAGGGCCATGCCACAGCCTCCCCTGCCTGTTTATTGCCAGCTCAGCACTGATTACTGCCCCTTTGCAGCACCCACCCATTTTTAAAAGCCACGTGTTTCTCACAGAGTCCAGGCTGTGCCTCGGAAGGCAGTGGCAATCTGCTGTGCCTTTTCTTAGAAAGGAAGTTGGGTACAACACTCAGTTCCTAGGTGAGGACTCAGGAGCTCCCCACCCTGTCTGATATAAGACTTCCCACAGTAGGCCAGTATTGTCTCAATTTTATTTGATTTTGTTAAGTATTTGGACATTACAAGCTACAAAAGAGCCATATATACACGTGCCTGAAACATGACCACCTTTAACATATCCAGGTTTGAAAAGCTTATCCATTCACAATATTAAGACCCTGTAAATCAACAATCAACACCCATCTTGACTAGCAATTACTGAGGAGAAATCAATGTCACTCAGAACCTTGTCTTTCACACACTATGGTCTCCCCAGCATAAACCACCAGGCAAGAGCCTGATCTTCTTGCATAAATCCCTTTTCTACAAACAGGTGGAGTTTAGTAGCAGGGTAAATGAGTCTTAAGAGGACTCAGAGAGCAGACAATGCTCTAAAAAGAACAGTTTTCTTGTTTCCATTATTATACCAAATGGCATCTTCCTGTTTGCTAAACAGCTGCTTCCTTAGGTTAGACTGACCCAGTGATCTTGGGGTACCACACAACCTCTGAAGGAAGCAGAACTGCTTATCCCAAAAGGATGAATGCACTATCTCAAACCATCAGGGTATCACTACTGTATTCATTTAGCCTATTGCTGCCACAGCCTTAAAAATTAATGAGTTCTCCAGGGAATAGACAGACTTAATGCTCACAGCAAATGAAGCTGCTGCCAACAGAGTTTTCCTCTTCCCTAGACACCACTTCAAACCAAAACAGATGAACAGCTTTTGCCCCTCAGCTGAGTATCAGAATCCTTTCAGACAGAAAAAAATATCTATGCCTGTGTGGACAGACCTTGAAATTTCCCTTCTTACCAGCCAACACCACATAGTCTGACCTTGTTCCCTCTGCCATCCAAGTTCAACGTGAAGAAAAAACCAAGCTTCATTTTGAGGTAATGTTTGCAGTGATCTTGGCCCAAGTTTTGTGAAGATGCTAAACCTTGCTTAGAAATGATGACCTGCATACAACTAAAAGAGACGCTTACTTTCTCCAGCCCTGGAACTGACTTTATTTCTCACTTTTCTTTTTCTGTGTTGTAGTTAACAACATATCCACAGATATCACATATACACAGAAACAGAGGTCAGCAAAGTCATTTATGTAAGACCCTCTTCTTTGAGGAGCTATCTCATGTAAAAGGGAACATCAGCAGATGGAGCTCTGCTTCTGCATCACACTCTTCAATATAAAAGCCTGGCAGGTGCAGAGGGGGATAGGAACAATCATTCTCTCACCCTTTCCAGCTCTTGCTTTTCATGGCACTACTGCATACAGAAGAAAAACAGCTTCTTCTGCCTTCCAATCCTTTTGCTTCCCCAAAACCACTCCCCGCATCAACCAGTGTCTCTGAGTCTGCCAGGAAAAGGTTTAGAAATCTTAAGATGAGTTAAGCATCCAGAATTATCATCAATTAACAGCTCCAAAACAATGCAATGAGGGATAAGCACAGCAGAGGAGCTCTGCAATTTACACTGATCTAAGGTCTGAGACCTGTTATCAAAAAACATGGAAAAAAAAAGCTTCTCTAGGGCAAAAGACCAACACCATGCAAAACACTATGACAAGCAAGCAAGGCTTTGTCTAGCCTGACATGTTAGCAGGATCTCAGATTTCTGCTCATCTCTACCTCTGGTAATTTAGGAAGCATCAGCTCCTAAAATCATGCAGCAACCAAGGAAGAAAATTAGCAATTACAACCAGGTAAATGCAATGCTTAAGTTCAGTATTGCAGGAAAAGGCCTAAAAATGGCTGGCTGGATTAATGAGGCATTTTCTAGGACATCAGGATGATGCTTCCGAATACCTGCTGTGTTCTCAGAATGAGAATGATGTCCATAGCAATCAGTTGCAGAAGAGGAACAAAAAAAACCCAGAAGTAAATTACTGTCATGTGTCCTGTGGTGGTGGCCATCAGCTCATTTCAGCCCACAGTGAAGTCCCTTACAACCATGGGATTTCACAGCTCCTGGGGAAAAGCTGCTTCTTTCATACTTGGCAATATCACTATCAATCAGAAGCTGCTAATCTGACAGGATGGAGTGGACAAAGAGGGAAGTTTGTACTTCCCTGGTCTGAAACCTTTGTGGCAGAAGGTTACTCAGTTCTTTCTGAGAGGAAACTACAGGAGCTGACACTTGGGCTGGAGAGGTGACAGATACAGATGGACAGGGTTGAAGCATGCACAGAGCACCAGAGACTGGGATCAGCTGGAAAAAAAAGAAGGAAGAAAAGCTTATAGACACAGATAGGAAACTCTATATTCCAAACTGGAATAAACATCCGGTTTCAAGGACAGACAATAAATTAGCTTAGAGACCTACTCTGAATTTCTGTTCAGCATCAACAACCAAGGGAGTAAGCTGGATGCCTTAATGCAAATTCCCAAACGACAGCAGACAGTATTCCAGCTAGCTTTGGACTGCCTTCTCTTCCCAGTAGAATCAGCAATCTCATAGGCACAGCTTTACAAATCCCAGGCCATTAGGCTGTGACAGAACACAGTGAAGCCAGAGTTAGCATTAGCAGGACTTTGAAGTAAGCTTGCCAAGCAGAAGAGAATATTTTCTAAATCCTGGATACATAGACAATAAGCTCTTCTGTCTAAACACTGGAATTAGCATCATGTCTACATCAGTATCTTACTTCTGGCTCCATTTTGGGGGGTTTTAAAAACCCCATTATTAAAGTTAGTAAGTTTAACAATAAAGTCATGCCCAAGGCTAACACCAAGCAACAGTCCTCAATTTAAACTAATATAATGTAATCTAATCTACTTATGGATAACAGACTGAAAATTGATGTTCTGAGTTGCACAGACTACACTGCAGATAAAGCATTGTTGCTTAATTGCTGGTTCATTATTTAGCATGACTCCATAATTTTGGAGCACTGAATCTCCATTTGTGATCTGCTGCCCACTGACAACACATAGACCTGTGACAATAGCCAAAACTACATTCAAGGTCTACAGCGTTTCCAATCAGGAGTCTGAGGGGTTACAGTGCTAGAGAGCTCATAGGAAATTCAAAGGGATGATGGTTTTTCCTAACAAATTCATACACTGTTGTACATGATGCAAAAACCTCAAAAGGGATAAAAGAGCAAATGTCAGTGCCTGCTTTGGGGACAATATACGTAATTCAGAAATTTAGGATGCTAGAAAATGTACATTGCATGGAGAATGTTACATGTGCTTGCAGCAATTTTCCACAAAGAACAGAGCACCACCTGAAAACATGGTTTAAAGCAATAACTAAGAGGCTGAAATACAGACAGCATTTGGGCACTCAGATCCTTGTGTCTGTTGGTGCAAGTCAGGCATCACGCAAGTATGAGAGAAGTCCTCTTCTAATTTAAAAGAAAATAATAACTATTTTAATTATGTGCCCATTTCAAACAGGCTCTGAAGTGCAAAAGCAATCACAAGCACAATAAAATAGCCATTCCATGCTTTTTAGTCACAGGATTTGTTACAATAATTCTTGAAGCTCCCAGCAGTTTCATAACAAAGTAGTCACATCTGCAGTTTCACAGAAATTACCACGTCTGTGCCAACGTTTCATCTTACGAATGTTTGCAGGCTCCGATTTCCATGTTTAGAAGAGGAATGAAACAAGGCAACTACTTAAATTATTCCACCTCTCCGGCTTGCTATTCTGAGACTTAAGGAGCAGAGGCTTCAGTCAGGGTAATGGAATGGAGGCAGTGATCTCCACTGGCAGGGAAGGCTCTGCTGCTGAAGGAGACAGCTTCAGCCAAGCCCCAGCCTGGTTATGTACACTGTTACTGAGACTGAAAATGAGGGAACAGATGCTGTTGGAGTACCAAATGGAAGGCATTCTACAAAAGAAAATAAACAAACCTAGCCATACTCAACCAGTTAAGCTACAGGAAGGAAGCAGCAAGTCTCTGTTCCTAAAAGCAAAAAGGACTCTGCAGAACCACCAGAAAAAAAATGCACTGCCTGATGAATAAAATTAATTCCCTTCCCCAGAATCTCTGGATGTTGCTAGGAAAAAACATATTAAGCACACTTTATTTACCTGCACTAAAACACAAAACCAAACAAACAAACCAATGAAAAAAAAAGCCCAAACAGGCAAGTGTAATTCAGTGAACTGACAGTAAATTCAAAAGTGGTATCACATATCCAAGAATGCTTCAAATACCACCTCTGGTAAAACAAGTACTCTCTTAGGGAGGCTGAATCAAGATGCCTAGCTTGCTTCTAAGTGTCCTGACCTAAACATTATGACCTAAATCTTGCAAGAGTGGAGAAAAATGAAACTTCAAGCCCACATGGACTCTCACTGCCATTAGCAG
Source organism: Brachypodius melanocephalos (assembly GCA_013398615.1). NCBI lineage: Eukaryota > Metazoa > Chordata > Aves > Passeriformes > Pycnonotidae > Brachypodius > Brachypodius melanocephalos. Next base: position 2,373,542 of record VZSR01000520.1, read on the forward strand.
GCCTGCAATGGCTTGCTTTCCTTACTATTTTATGGGAGTCTATGCCTGTATTTCAATTATTCCAAGATTTTGATCATTTCCAAGACATCAGTATGAGCTACAAAATGAGACATATGGAATGCACTCAGGGAGATCCAGCAGCCTGCCTTTTGAGTAGGCAGGTAGCTAATCAACAGCTAATTAGAAGGACAGGTCTCCAGAGTGTCTGTGTGGGAAAGCTTCTGCTGTTGGTGTTGTCACCACAGCTGCATGTGACAACTGCCAACCTACAACCCATGGACTGCTTGCGACAGCCCAAATTTCAGAAACCAGCTGGGGCCAGTGAGCAGGCCCAATAGGCTGTTCTGCTCCCCCAGACTTCTCTCAACCAAAGAAGAAACTTCTCAAGTGCTGTTCTCCACATCTCTTTAATGTTCACTTGACAACTCTCATTGCATACAAGTGAAGTAAAGGTGTGCTTCAGGCAAGCTGGTGGGAGGCAGGAATGGGGCTACAAAACCCAAGGTAACTGTTGGTTTGGCCTTCTAAATTCTGTCTTGCCAAAGGACACAAAGCCTCCTATACCCCAGTGGAGCCTTCCCCTTACCTTGCTTCCATGAAGTGGTCACAGCCACCTAAAAATGCCTATAATGTTGCTGGCTGCTAAAAATCTCCTGCCATTGAAACAGCAGGAAGAGAAAAAAGGTAATAATTGGAATGACCTGCTTTTACAGACTGTAAGTCATCTATTATGAAAATGGTTATTATTTATAGCAACCGAGAGAGAAAATTCAGAACAAATATCCTCACTGTGCAAAATTCTGAGCTTTTTTCCCCCTCCTAATGGTTTTGGTTATTCAACAATATCCAGAAGAGTTCTTTACCAAATGCCAGCATTTGTGTTTTCTAACACGCTCTAAGATACCATTAGAGGCTCATATCAGTGGTGTTATGAACAGAATATGGTTTCCCAATGAAGGAGAGTAGAGGGAAAAAGGAAATGTTTGTCTCAGGGTAGAAACCACAAGGATTAGCATTTTCTGGAGTGTGGAATTAGGGGGAAAAAAAAAGATACAACCTCATGTTGAAAGTGATGTGTACACTGGTCCAAATGAAGTAATCACCTAAATTTATCTAAGCCACCCTCACTAAGAGGGTGAAATCAGAAGGGAATTAAGCTAAGAGGGGAAATCAGAAGGGAACTAAACTATATATGAAACAGTAACCTAAGTAATGTGCTATAGTTTTAATAATGAAAGGAGCTATGCACAAACCTCATATAGTAAATACAAATGGTCCTGCTCAGTCTTTAAGAATGTGAAAGTTTCAAGTCTCTTCTTCTAGAGAGAAAAGTCAGAAACAATACAGGTAGGTTGTAAAAACTTAAAAATAACTGAAGATAAGCAAAATATCCTAAATTATATCTCCTCAATTAAACACTGATTTAGAAAAGTTTTTCAATTTAAGTTCAGTCACAATTTTACCATATTTTCTCACAATCCAGATTTAATTTGTTGTAATAGGTCCTTTGACTATCTTTTGCAATGAGTTCATGGGCTGATGTGGTGCCACTGTCAATTACTTCAGAGTGTGACACAAGAAACATAACTTAAATCTTGTGCACTATAAAGAAAATCTAAACTGCTTACTTATTTTTAACAAATAATTCACTTTTTTTTGCAAGAAAAATTTCCTTCAAGCATCTTGTTTGTTCCTTTGCATCAATAGCCTCCACTGTCCTGTGTCTAACTCTGCCATTTATTTAAAACAATTTTATCTTTTACTGCTTAATTTTACAGACTAGTGCTATTCATATGCCAATTTTCAACATCTAATTCTTAATAGCACTTAATGTGAGTTATCTTTATCTGTACCCTTCACATTTGAATAAAGACATCCCTAGACACAGAACTCATGGGATCTAGGGATATTGGGACTTACAGGTATAATTGCAATTTCAGTAAATGTGCATTTCAAGAAGTAATAAATGTTTATCATAGAATATTCTGAGTTGGAAGAGACTCACAAGGATCGAGTCCAATGTCACAGAGTCACTTTGCTGCACTAGTAACACAAGATACATCATTACCTGAAGAAACATCTGCAGCTGTAAATACAAAGTATTCCTCTAAATTGAAAATTGAAAATATTCTGCTCACTCAACATATACAGAACAAAGAAAGGAGTGGACATCTAAGAGGATTTTTAATCTTAACATCTCATACTCCATGCATGAAAATGTGTATCTTTGCCAAAACACATGTACCTCAAAGATATTTGTGTTCTTGCTATGTCTCTACCTGCACTGTTAAAGGGCTCCTTTCATTGTTTTATTCTACTTTAGGTTTAGATTTGATTTCAAGAACTGGTCCAATACTAATTCAAATCTAAGAGTCTGTCTACACAGTGCTACACCCTAGAATAGCCATTCCAAAAAGTCAAGCACGTACATTTCCATTTCACAGTCTGATTGCATAAGGGCCATGCATATGTGGAAAATAAGCTTGCAACGCCTATGTTTGTGAATTTTCATATGTAGATTAGCCCTCAATTCCCCAATTAAATAAATCATCTCCCACATCTCTCAGGGTCACATAGGCATGAGAGCCAGCATTTGATAACTGCTTAATTACAAATACAAAAAGATTTTTTCAAGATTCTTTCTGCATTTGTTGTTTTTTACAGGAACTGTATAATGAAGATGAAAGGAAATATTAGGCAGAGATAAAATCTTTCCACTTTCTGAAATAGAAAAAAATCTAAGTCCACTGGACTACCCCACTAAAATATCCAGTGATTTTTTTTTCCCCCTTAAAGCAGTGGTCAATCATTTATCTGTCATGAATTGTGTTTGGTTTTTATTTAATGTTGTGGTTACATCTGCAGAATGTATTTTGGGGCATCACATGCAGTGTCAGTGTCCTGGCCTCCCAGCTTCCAACCTGTTCCGTTGACAGGAGCCTATGCTGTAAAAGGCCTCAGTGACTTAAAAAAAACCCAAATTTCTGCAAGGGTATGAAAATCATTCATATGAGATCTTTTGCATATTTAATTATGTCAAGGACTGCATGACCTTTGTCAACTGCAGGTTTCAAAGAGCCTTCTGCAAGTGAGCCAACAGCTTTGGAATGCACAGCTTCCAGAGTCTCCTTTGGAACCAGTTACACAGCTTACACCATCCATTTCTGTGATTTCCAAGCAGTTTTAGAAGCAAAGTCATTCAGAAATGATAATGCAGATCACAGGTTCACAGATTAAATGTCTTCCTCTAATGTAGACTACTTCAGCTCACACTCATTTGTAGAAAAAAACTAATTGCTCCATGTCATAATAATGCAACTAAACAGAAACAAACATACACAGCTCCTGAAAGCAGTTTCTAACTCAGTATTAAGTTTCTTCAGTGCAAAAACTTCTTGTAAAGTCAAGGACATCCAACTGTCCTTCAGACATACAATTTCAGACTAGACTACAGTAACATCTTATGCTGTCAGTGTCTGCTAGGAATTCTATCCTCCATCAGCTTCTTTAAGGCACACTCTTATCTTGCACAAAACTGCTGCCTTCAGAGTCCTGGGTGCCCATCAGCACTTAATGAAACCTGATCTATAGATAGTCAAGAGGCAGAACAATTCTAGCGATACACAGACTACAACATTCAAATGATTTTTAAAAAGCAGTGTAATTAAGACTAGCTGTGCCATAGCTTATGCAGTTTGCTGAAGCAGTGTATCCACACAGCTATCGGTTTAGATGGTGACGTGTTAGCTGTGGGTGTGGCAGTGGGCAGAACTAGCAAGGAGCGGGCTCTGCACACTGCAGTGATTGGTAACTTCTCATCGAAGCTTTCAAAACCTGCGTGAAACTCTGGCCCATCTGGAGGCGACAAGTTTGCACACACAGGATTACAAAGACAGTCATCACTCTAAACAAATGCATGTGCATAAAATATATTACACGTAGTTTTCGCTCTTGCTGGCACTCACTGCTATTTGAGCCTGGCCTCACGTATTTAATTCTTTTCTAAAAGATAGTCTAAGTGGCTTTATTACATACTGCAATAACAAAAGATATTTATCTGATGATAGATAAGGGAGGTCACAACCTCCCTGTAATTTAAGCAAGTTGCTTATACCTAAAGGGTGAGTTTGTGTCAAAAATGAGTTCCTGTTAGCACATGCAGTTGTGTCCACAGGACAGAATAACTATAAAAATACAGGAAGTTACACTATATAGCTGTTATACCCATACACACAGAAGTAAAACACAGAATGAAACTAAATATTATACTGAATCACAAAACAAACAAGAAATAAAATCCTTATGCTAGAGATCCAGCTCCTAAAAATACCAAATATTTTTGGCAGCTAATCATGACCTTAAACCAGGGTTACCAGACATACTTTCTATTACATCCATCTCCTAAAGCTGCAAACAAGGATCTGAGCCCTACAGAAACAAGTTAGGAAAGGCTGCTCCCGCCCCAAAGAGGTCAGGAGTCAGGTTACACGCAGCAGGTCACTAAACAAGGAAGGACTAAGTAAAAAGGACACAAACCAGTAACAAAGGACTAACTGGCATTCTAGCTAGTCACAGATCAGGACCCTTACAACACAGGAGCTTGAATCTGATTTCTAAGATGCGAATTATTACCATACTCTTTAAAATGTTGCTCAAAGTCACAGAACAGTCTGGTCATGAAAAGAACAGGAGTTCCATCATGAGATAAACACTGTGACCTTCCAGGGATGTTCAAAACCCTTGCTTTTCTTGACTATCATAGCTTGCTCTCTGTGTGGTAGCATGGATACCTACAGCACACACATACTCTGCATCTCTTCTGGCCTTATTCTGCTAAAGATGCTTTGGTGCAAATCAGTCCTTCAGTTCTTAATTTCATTTGCATGTTCTCTTTGCAAGGAGGTCTCAAATATTCTCTAAAGTAGAAGCACATTATCTCTGAAATCTCGAGATAAACTCTCTAAGCATCAGTTTAAACCCAGAAGCCAGGCCCTATCGTAGGTTGAATCTTGGGTCACATCAGTCACACGTTGCTGTGGCCTACTTGGGGTAAGCAGGGAACTGAAAAACAACTGTGAGAGCAAAATTCTCAGTTACAGGATTCTGACCTTTTGAGCAGCTACAAGTCAGCAAGGCTCTTCTACAAAAATCTACATGCCTCTAGTCTCCACTGCCTCTTCTGCCTTTGGACTCAACAATCCACAGGAGAGAGTGATATGGTTAAGCAACTAACAAACCTAGCAAAACTCCCTGCCTTTCAGAAAGGGTTGGCTTGTGGACAATTGTGAGGCAAAGCCAAGCAAGTGAAATTCTTCAGTGCAGTTGGCTAGGCAAATTTACTCATTTTATTCTGATTCAAAAACTCTACATTACTTCACTCCCTTTGTTGAACAAACTTAACTTTCCCGTCTCATCTCTTCTGTTGACAAGCCCAAACCAGAGCTGCATGGCTGACCTTTTTAGACAGAGGCAGAAAGAACAGATTTTTTTTTTCTGTGCTGCAAATCAGCGTAATTGCTCCTGCTGCAACAACATCTGCCTTTCCAGATACTGAGAAAGCAGATATTGGAAAGCATCCTGCTACATAATGGAATTCAGAGATCCAGAAAACAAAAGAAATGCTTGTAAAAACTTCTCTGATCTTTCCCCCACCCCACACTTTTCTTTAAAGCATAAGCCATGTAACAAAAAAACCCACATAACAGAAAACAGCTCTTCCATTTCAAACCAGTTTAGGCACTTAAAAGCTGTATGTGTTTATTTGGCTTTTGTGCTTTGTACCTAATCAATACTAACACCAAATGATGCATGCTATAATTGTTCAGATTTGCATTCCTTTTATGCATTCTGCCACTTATCACACTAAATCGTTACCAAATTGATGGTTTTGCTATTTAAACGCTCTTGTTCTAGTTTTACATGCATGACATCCAGTTGGCAACTCTTTCTGCAGTGGAGTGACAAACATTTTAAAGTCCTTAAACCATAATACTGCTAAATAAGAAGTAGAAAAACCTAACAAACCAACGACACAATGCTACAAAGAATAACGCCCATTCAATTATAACAAAAGAAATAAAACAGCCAAATGTGATGTGCTTACCTTTCCGCACATACCTACTGAGAACATTTGGATTTATTATATGCAAAGGTAGAGTAAGAGCTCTCATGTCCATTTTATCCACAGTCAAGTCAACTGGCTAAATTTTCTCTCTCAATGGGCACATATTGAGCCCCTGAACTATCCTCGGTTTCAGATGTACAACACTAACTCACATATATCAATGAGAACATTGGCAAAATCACTACATTCTGCTACTCCAAAGGAACAAACTGGAAGCAGAGCAAGCAGTGAGAAAATTTGCTTCAGCTATCCCACACAGTAAAATTCAACACTCTTGTCATGTACCACACAACTTGTGCTGAAACCAATGTGAGCTCTGGGTCTGTCTCAGACTTGAACTTGATCTATTAACTGCAGAATTTATACAACAAGGAAGTTATCACGTCAAACTGACTAACAAAACATTGTGAGCAAATTAAAAAAAAAAAAAAAGCTTCCTCAGTATATGCAACACTTTGGAGGTAAAGAAAAAAAAAAGAGAGAGAGTAATTCAGATTTCTTCTGAATCTGCTATTAGTTGCTCTAAGACAAGCACAGAACGTGACCACCAGCTGTAAATCGTTGCCAATCAGGTGGCAGCCAGCGGAGCTGGATCCGAACCTCGGCAACTTGTAAATAACGCTGCAATAAAAAGGCTTAACCTACTCAATTTGTTTTTCCTTTCTCCCATAATGTAACAAACACAGTCTCACCAAAACGTAATTGCATAACAAGATAACCATATGTATAGTTTGAAAGAAAAAATGTCTTAATTGCAGATAAGCATTCACAGCGCACATCTAAATGCTGAACTCTACCAAAATCCAGCTGCACAGGTCTCCGGCTTCCCAGCACTTCATTGCCTACACCGGCAGCTATCCTGCTCTCAGCACTGCCATCTAGGAGAGAGCGCCGGCGTACCGCGGGCCGCCTGCAACATCAGCTCGCAGGCAGCAGCATTCCCGGAAAGCATCGCAAAGCTGTTGCTGCTACTAAAATTTTAACTACAGCCGATAGTTAACTACCGGCTGTGCCGGTTCGAAAGCAGCCTCCCCCAAATCCCCCAGCCCTTCCCAAGCGAGGTCCGCTACGCGCATACACCGGCATCTGCTCCGCGTATCTCGGCGCTCTGTGGCGGGGGAAAAGCACAGCCTTGTGCGCGCCACCGCCGTGCCCGGGCCCTGCGGGCGCGGAGCGGAGCAGAGCGGGCGCCCGGGGTTGAGAGCGGCGCCGGCGGAGCCGGGCTGGCTGCGGCCGCCCTCAGCAACGGTTCGCGGGCGGCTGCGCGGACACCGCGGGAGCGGCAAAGCATCGCCGGCTGCTCCCCCCGGCCCCAGCCCCTCGCCCGGCAGCCCCACGGCGCACCGGCCGGGCTGATGCCACTCGCCCACCTCCGAGTCCCGTCCTTCCCCGGGGGACCGGGCTGCCGCTGTTGCATCTCTCTGCGTGCAGCAGGACGAAACGGGAAACGGCTGCAGGAAAAGCCAAGCGAGGGACGTGCCCTGCTCGCCGCCCCGCCGCCGGCCGGAGGCGCAGCCCCCGGCGTATAGTCGCCCCCCGCAGCCCCGGGAGCGGCCGCCGCAGCACGACACAGCCTCGCCTTACCTCCCCGCCCCGGCTCCGGGGATGCGCCGCAGCTGCCGCCGTGCCCGCCCCCACCTGCGCCGTCCCTCCCAGCCCGGCGCTCAGGTGCGGAGGGAGCACAAAGGCAGCGCTGCGGCGCTGTGGGGGCAGTGGTCTCTCCCTAGCGGAGCCCCCGGCCCCGCTGCACCAGAGCCCCGCTCCCGTCGCCAGCAGCCACCCGCTCCCCTCCCCTGCCGGTACCGAGCGCCAGCCCACCTCAGCCCGCTGCGGAGCCGCCCCCCCCGCCCGAACCCGTGCAACTTGCCCCGAGCTTCCCCTCGGAAGCCCCGCCGTCAGCCCCCGGTGCTGCGGTTGGTGTCGGCGCAATGGAGCGCCCCCCAGCCTAAGGAAGTTCCCCGGTCCTGCGGAGAGCTGAGGGGGACACGCCGCCCCATGTATCCCCCACCACTGACACCCCCCGGGCTCGGCCCCCTCCGCTGCCCCGGCAGACACATACAGGCAGCCCCCACAGGGCCGAGGGCACGGACCCTGCGCCCGGTGCTCGCCGGACAGGGCGGCCGCCGCCCCCCGCCCTGTCGCCGCTTGGGTGCGTGTGAGGCCGGGGGGGGACAGGTGACGAGCGGCGGGAAAGAGCCGCTTCCCCCGCGGCGGGAAGGTGTGTGGTGCAACACCGCTCCCGCCTTCCCCCACCCCGTCTCTGCAGATGCCCCCGGGAAGGGCTGCGAGGCTGGCAGCCGACAACAGCCGCCCCCTCCCCCGGGAAAGCTGTTCTGCCTCCTTCTCCCTCGCTCGCCTTCTTTTCAGCTCGGCCGCTTGACTGACAGGGAGCCTTCCAGCGGCCGCCCACGCGCGCTCCCGTTTCCCCTCAGTCGGAGAGGGAGATGGCGAAGGAGAAAGCATGAATGAAACAGCCAGGCAGCGAGCGGGAGCAGCCGGCCCGGCCCCCGGGAGCTCCAGGGCCGCTGCCGCAGCGATGTCCGGGGGCTGCGGGCTCGGCCGGCCGGCCCAGGTGGGCGGAAAGACCCCGGGCCCGCCGTGAGGAGCCCCCGGGCCCGCTGTGAGCTCCTGAGGGAGAGGAGCCCGCGGCCGCCGACTGCCAGCGACACCCCCGGCAGCTCTGCTCGGAGGGGGCTGAGAGGCCGCCTGAAGACACTGCGATGCCTCTGGTGGGTTTGTTCCCACAAGGCAGAAGATGGGAGGTTGATGCGTTCTCAAGCCAGAGACGTGACTGTGGCCTTAGAGATGCCACAGCAACTGGTTAGTCCTCATCTATACAACCCACTTTGCTCCACCAAAGGCAATTCATTTTGTACTCAAAGAAAACCCAGCATCTAATACCTGAACTAGGACTCTTGTCCAGAAGTAATAGCAGGGAGGAAACAATCTCAAAATTCGTTTAAAGCCCACTTAGTTTTCCCAGTGATTAGTTGGTACTGTGGGGTAGCCTTGTAATCCTTTTTTGCCCTCAGATCAGTTGTCCCAAAAATGCTTGTGACTTGTTAAACACACACTTCACAAACTCTGGCTGGAGACCAAAGGTTGTCCCAGTGCTTTGGCATGACTATCGGTGAGTTTAGTTTGCGGTGTTAGTTTTTTTGTAGCCTTACTGCACAGTCAAAGGATTAAATGTTCGGGTAGTGGGGGCTTACAAAGTAAGCGGTTACCTCACCATGCCATCCATTCACTGAAAATCAGTAATTCCTTTAATTAATATTTTATGTGTTTTCTTGATTTTATTCACTGAAATTCTTGAACACCCAAAAGTATTTATTTAAATCTCATACAATTTAAATTGAAAAAAACATTTTCTACTTCTGAATATGCATAGAAAATTTTGTTATATGCTGACACATATATTGCATGCTACACTTGAGACATATCTGCATTTGCAGTTACATAATCAATAAACATGGGGTTTCGTCCCATGGATCTAGAATCGCATTCTGAGCGATTTTAAACCAGTATGCCTCCACAAATTTAATGCCTGCCAGAAAATTTGTATCAGCTAAAATTTTAGCCCCTGAATTTAAAAAAAGCTGCTTTTGATTTCTGTGGGGAGAAGTGTCTTAGGAACCTCATTTTTAAAATTTTGTGTTCCTGAAAACTGAGTGGACAATATAGCATTGTCAAATCTTTTGCTATAGAACAATGAATGTATCATTATAATTTAGATAAAGCAGTGCAATCCTTTATATATTTGTTTTATAAGATTCTTATGTTTGTGGTAATAGTTCAACATGACTCACCTACAGTACATATCACTGCCACAGCTGTTGTAAACCTTCTTCTGAGTCAGAGAATGACTTTATGACCCAGAATTCTGGCAGTGAGTACTATCCTAGTGATTCTCCCAATTAAGAGAGAATTGTGAGTTGGTATCAGAGCAGGGTGAGTCAGTTTGATGTAGGGCAGAACTAAACTCATCAGTTACTACTGCACTAGGTCAGTATCCTCTTCCCTTCCAAAAGTCAGTGTTATGACAACCTGGAATCATCTTGTGATGGGACCTCTTCTGAGAGTTCAGAAAGACTGCAGTGGACCATGGAATCTTTATTTTTTTGTTTATTTTTATTTTTTTTCTTTATTCCCAAATGCTCCAAGCTACTGTACCAGCCACCTATTGCTCACTGCCATGGGGTGCACAGTAGCTTTGCAGGGGTTTGGTGTTGGCAGCAGGGTTTCTCTGCTTTATTCTGAGAAATCATTTTACTTCTTGTGCATACCAAAGTCCAGGATAAATGACATTAAAACCACATGTGATTCTCTGCAATTTTTTTGCTGAAGAACATCCCATATCTGCCTGAACTGATTTTGAATAACAAAATTTGTGTACTCCATACTCTGCAGAGAGCATGGTGGAATTGGTCAACCACCTACTTGCTGTTAAAATTATGTCAGAAAAAAAAGGGACCATAATTTGGGATTGGGTACAGGGATGAGCTATGAGGGCATGATGAACTTGAGTTAGGCTGCTGGTAACCTGGGTTTGCTCTGGTGTTTTGTCACTCTGACACAATTAAGAATGGTTTAAGGGTTGAGATTGTGGTGAGGCCAACATCAAACATGGGGCAGAGAGTGGAGACTCAGTGACCAGCAAGTTGGGTGTATTGTCAGCCTTGCCAGGGATTTCAGTGTTGACTCTGGCAGCAGCTCTCTGCTGGGCAAGCAGAGGTTGCTGACTCAGAATTACAGCTGGGATCAGGGTTGAACTTTGGGTGAAGCACAAGTGATGAGGCAGGTTTGAAGTGTTCAGAAGATGTAAATAATTTTGGGACACCCACTCATACAGTTGTAGAACACAAGCTATTGGTGAATTTTGTACAAAAGTTTTACCTTGCTTAGAGTGAATTATTTGCACTATAATGTGTCTGAGGCAGCTGTTAAGGATCCTGGTAAGAGTTAAGGTGGGAACAGCTGGGAATTTGTAACATTTGAAGGTGATGCACTCCTGTATTCATGTCCTTGTTAATAGTCTATGTCCATTTGATTTCATGGTGCAGACAGTCATTGAAAAAATCTAATCCTGGTTCCTAAACAACTTTGGGGTTTATTTCCTGTTTGACCTTGGCTGATCTGCTGGGAAGCAGCTCTGTGGAGAAGTACCTGGAGGTACTGGTAGACAACAAGGTGTCCATGACCCAGCAGTGTGCCCTTGTGGCCAAGAAGGCCAATTGTGTCCTGGGGGCCATTAGGAAGAGCACTGCCAGCAGGTCAGGAAGGTGATCCTGTCCCTCTGCTCAGCCCTGGTGAAGGCTCAGCTGGGATACTGTGCTGAGCTCTGGGCTCCTCAGCAAAAGAGAGACATGGAGCTCCTAGAGTGGGTCCAGTGGAGGGCTGTGAAGATGGTTAAGGGTCTGGAGCATCTCTCCTGTGAGGAATGGATGAGGGAGCTGGGCCTGTTCAGCCAGAACAGGTCCTGGCCAGAATCTTTGGGAAGAGTCTGTGCAGTGGATTCTGATTAGAGGAGGAAGAAAATGCATGTGAACCATCTGCAGGAAGTGAATTGGGTTGGTGTGGAAGCACAGGCAGAATGCAGGGAGCTTTGTATGAAATGCTGCCTGCTTCATTGGCCCCTTTGGTTTGTAGTACTTTCCATGTCTTTCCCTCTGACCAACTTTCTTATATCTGTGCAGTACACAAATCCAGATAGCTTTCCTGAAGTGAACAGAGCCATGCCACATTTGTTTTTGTTAAATATGAAATTAAAACTGGGGGGTTGTTTTCATGCAGTAAACTTGGTAGGAGCATAAGGAAGAAATGCAACTTAAAATAGCATTTGGGAAATATATATAGCAAAATGAACAAACAATATGCAGTGAGTCATGTCCAGCGGTTCTTGCAGTAAAAGAGAGGATCTTCTCTGAGGAAACTAGCTGGGAATAACTTTTGCCTATCTAAAGCTGTAGCAACCCTCTGGGTACAGCATTTTGGCAGTGGCCAGTGGATTCCTTTGTGGGTGCAGAGCACTCTCTGGGCAGAGGTAATTGCAGGACTGGACCACAAGAAATGCACTGAGAGACTATGTACAGGCTAGCAGAGAAATATTCCAGCACAGTTCAGTAAAAAATATCTAAAATCTGGTTTGTCTGGCAAGTGGAGACCAAGAACCACCATTTTACTCATGGCCAAGGGCTATACTGGAGGATGTCCAAGGGACATGGCAAATGCCACTGTCCTGAGGGAATCTGTTACAGCAGTTATCCTCTTACCTGCTGCAATGCAGACCTAGCTTATAAGCTGGTGGCACAGCTGCCCTGAAGCAAAACTAACTGTACCAAGGCAGAAAGCAGCAGCACAGGGCAACTCTGCATTTATGAGCTTTGAAACCATGAAGCCAGATGGAATTGGCCAGGCTGGGTGGCAGCAGTTTGGCCATCTCTATTAAATATAAAACTCAACACACAGCAGAGAGAAGGGGCTCTAATGACACTATTTCAGCTTTGTTCTCATGGTAACCATTATGTCATCAGGATACCATGGTTACTATAATACTACTTACATTTCAAATGTTAAAAAAAGGCAGAAGGAGGAAAAAAAAAAACCAAAACTTTTCCCAAAGTTGAGAAAGAGATGTGTTTATTGAGAACCAAGTAGTCACAGGGAAGAATTAACCAGGAAGTATTAATACTTCCTGAAAAAGCCATTTTGAAACTACAAAGGGTTGTTTTATTTAGTAATTACTATTTCTTACTGTTTCTGTTGCAGTCCCTGTCACCATATGGTGCATGTCCTGGGGTTTCCCCTCTCAGCTTTGTCACCAGCAGCTATTTTGATAAATGCACACTGCAGAAGGTTAGCGCGGTCAGATTCAAAACTTTGGGAGCATAATTACTGCTTGAGTTATAAACCTCAATTTGCACAAAAGTCATAAATAAAATATCCAGAAGTATAAGATTGAGACTGTGAGGTTATCTCATTTCAGAGGTTCAAGCTAAGCAAAGGAAGTCTTGGCTTGGATGCTTTCAAGATGCTGAAGCATATGGCTCAGAGGAAAGCAGAATGGCAGCTTGCTATTCCTTGTTTGAGGACAAAAAGTGTACTGATGGCAGGATGTTTTCAGGGGATCAGGCCTGCAGACCTCTATAGCTACAGCATGAGAGACCTTTGCTGCAGGAGAGAACAAGAGTTCTGACATTGTGAGAATGTATGATTTTAAAAAAGGTCTGATAATGAGAAGTGAAAGAGCTTTAGATCATTGTATGTGTGAATCTAAAAAAAGGAACTAAAATAGACAATGCACATACTTCCAAAAGCAGCTGGTGTTTGTGGGACTTCTGGTATAAGGCGGCTGCTCAACTTAAGACTGTTTACAGAAATCACTGGGTGTTCTATGCATTGTTGGTGTCAGGTCCTGGGAGGTATTTTGAGACAGAATCCACAAATGCAGTGCATTTGAAATTTCAAAATCATTTTTGGCACTCTTGAGAGTTCAGGACTGCTCGTTTCGGCAACAGTGATTTTTGGAATGATTATTAAAAACTATTAACAAAATATTAAGTATTAAGATTTGATGGAGAAATTCTAAAATCAAAATAATTTTGTTAACTTATGTAATTGCCTGGTTTTATCACCTGTCTTGTTCTTCCTCTTTCCCCGAACCCTGTTATCACTGATTAAAGTAACTTTTTATAAATTGGAAAATAAATTTTTGAGGCCAGGGTTGTAGTTTTCTGTACCAACCAAACAGGGTCATAACAAAGCAGGTGAGACTCTGACAGAAGAGTGAAACTACTGGAGCTGGATTTTAGATGCAATCTGAATTGAGAAGTATAGTATCTCACATATATATTTTTATATGTGTATATACTCACAGCCATGAAATTTTGTTGTATTAGCCAATAAGAAAAAGCACTAATGGCTGCTGTGTAAACCTAACGGTGAAGAAACCAATGAGATGTGTACAGTCAATTCTAGAATGTTTCCCTTTAATACATGTTGAGCTTCCTGAAGCATTAAAGTACCCCACTTATCCCTAGATCGATTTCATCTCTCTGCAGGATCCCTCCTGTCCATATCTAGCATTCAAAGCATTGTCTCTGTGTGCATTTTTCCTTCTTGCTGTTGCATATTTTACATACAAATAGTCAAATCACAAAAGTTTTGGTAAAGCATCAGCAATCACCAACCAGACCCTTCCATACACAAAAATTCATAGTCCAGCTTCAGCGATTTTGGAGAGAAAAAATCTGAAAGGAGGGGATGATGCTATAGAGAATATTCCTCTTGACTGTAAAAATTTCCATGCCAGCAAACAGCTAGTGGTGTTTCTAGCAAATTCTCTCTCTCTAGATTAAACAATCAGCTGCCCTTTCTTAATGTTCACTGTAGCCTAGCTCATTTTGTACATCTGTTGTAGTCTTGCAAATATTAGTAAACAAGCTTTTCACAGCATGCCTTGCTGCTAAGCAGCACTGACAGACACTTGAGATAGCTGGAGTCTCTATAGCTGGGTATGGCTGAAGATTTTTACCTGTTTATCTGTCTGATTTAATACTCCTCTTGATCCAGAATAGAGAAAATTTATGTCCAAAATCATTCAAAACTGCAAACAAGTACATTTGGTCCAAGAGTATCATAGAAAAATGTTCCATAGAAAGTATCTTCTGACTTGAAGTAGTCCTACCAAGGTCAAAAAATATTTAGAAATATGGGAATTCAGATAATTCATTCACAAAGTGATAATTTCTGTGGCGCTTCCCAAATTTTCGATGTATCTGTGATAAACGTCCTTTGCTACTGAAGTTCATTCGTTGCCAGTATATAGCAGCAATTATGGTTGTACATGGAGATGTAAAGGATTTATATTCATAATGAGGACCTTGAGGGATGGCAGGCTAAAATACTGAACCAGGGAAATCAAATTGATTAGGGTATTGTGATCAATACCCTGAGCAGAGATAATTTCAGTATTGTATTTCTATGAGATCACCACCATAGAAAATAACTCTTTGTGTTTTAATAGTATCTTGATGTCTTAAAAAAGCACCTTTAGTATATTGATAAAAGACAAGATTTGTCTGTGGTTTAATTATGTTTCAGGGCATATAACCAGCTAAGAATTTTAATTTATACATCATGGCAGATAACATAAAGACAAGATATATATCCTTTTGTTGAAAATAACTTGATTAAGCAACCAAGGACCTACATATTGTGTGTAGTCATCAGAAGCTGGCATATGCTCTGCAAGACGGCTTTGTCTGGCACCTGAAGCTGTTGTCAAGCTTTTTCTTTGAATTCTTCTGGTTGGTATTCGTTCCCAGTCTCGTTGTCACTTAGCTCTACTGAACTGCCAGCAGCAGCACCCTTTCTTTCTGCCTGTTGTGACAAAGCCAGTTCACCAGGCACTGCTCAGAAGTTACTCCAAGCTGTGACATATGGGAGCTTATGAATCAGATTTTCCCAATTGGAAAAGTATCAATAATCAAGAACAACAATGAAAAAAAATTAAGTAAGAAGAGCCTTATTGCTATAGTTTAACGGCACTGTCTGCCATGCAATTTATTACCTCTGTACATGCATCATATGAACACTGTTAAAGTTTATATACTGCAAGAAACATAGAATTGTAACTTTTTGTGTTAACCACATGAGAAAGAAATATTCTTATTATCCAGAGCTTGGGAAAGCACACCAGTTGGTGCGTGTGACACTCACAGTAGGAGTAGCTGACATGGGATCCATATGGCACTCGAGCATGGAATTCAGCAGGAGAAATGAAAAGGTCATCCAAACTTCAGCTGGAGAGAGAGCTTCATCTTAAGATAAAAAAGAAATTAGTTACCTGTGGCCAACTGTTATATCACTACATATAGCGATATAACATCTATATCCTACCCTGCATCTTTATCCATACTCTGTCGCTTTATCTTCTTAAAATGGAGCAGGGGCGGACTGTCACAGGCCTGAGTAGGAGGAGGCAAGAAGCAAATGGGTATTATTAAAGAAAGCAAGTGCACTTGCTCCAAGCTCTGAGAATTACTGGTTTTGCTGGTTTTGACTGGGCTAGAGGTAATTTTCTTCACAGCAATTGGTGTGGGACTGTGTTTAAGATTTATGCTGGAAACAGTGCTGGTAATACGGGGATGTTTTCATTATTGCTGAGCTGAGCTTGCACAGAGCCAAGGCCTTTTCTGCCTCTCAAACCCATCAGTGGGGAGGCTGGGAGAGCACAAGAAGCTGGGAGGGGGCACAGTCAGGACAGCTGACCCCAGCTGCCCAGAGGGGCATTCCTCACCATATGGCATCAGGCCCAGTTATAAAGCTGGGCAAGAAGGTGGAAGGGGAATGTTTGGAGTGATGAGGTTTGCTTTCCCTGGTCACTGTTACATGTGATGGAGCCTGGCTGTGCTGGGCATGGCTGAACATCTGCCTGCCCTTGGGAAGGGGGGGAATCCATTTTGCTTTACCTATAAAACTGTCTTTATCTCCACCCATGAGTTTTCCCAATTTTACCATTCTGATTCAATTCCCCATCTCGCTGTGGAGGGAGTGAGGGAGTTACTTTCATAATTTCATCTATTTCTATATAAAATAACATCACCAGAACAAAGCAATAGCCAACCTTGGAATAGTGAGCCCTGGTCATTAGGACCTATTGCAAAGTGCTGCCTTGTCAGGGAAATGGAGCTTGGCTAATTGAAAGTGGGCTGTTGAGAATGGTTTTGGTTCTGCCTGGCTTGTTAATGCACACCTGATGGCTTGGAACTGTAGGAGAAAAGGGAGGGATTCGTGTCAGCACTGCAGCTCTTAACGATTAAAAGTCTCCCTCTGGCTGCAGTTGTCAAAGGGACAAGTTGCAGACTGTCTCTGGGGATGTAGCTTGACTTTCCTGTAGCGCCACCCGATTCCTATGAAGGCTTAGATAAATGGCCAAGAGTGAGTCACTGTGAATCACTGGGCTTTCAGGCTTCACCAGAGAGTCCCCAGGCACCGGGGCTTCAATGAGGGTGGAGTGGATGGATTCTGAGAGGAGAAAAAGGGCTTACAGCCTGAGGACACACTCTCATTCCTGGTCTGGAGGGTCAAGATGGGACCTTGTGTGATGAGTCTGCAGTACTATTTTATGTATTAGTGTCACTGAAGATTCAAATATATCAGCAATATTAACTGAAGCAACAGGAAAAATCCTTCTACATTGAAATGATATGTCAAAACTTAAGTTTCTTAAATTCTTCAGAGATTACTTTACTTTGAGTCTTTGTAATTTATTTAAATGGTATGGCTGTGGACAAAGCTGCCTTACTGCCTCCTTAACCTCTTGCTCCAGACCTAACTTCAGAGGAGCTATTCTGAGCTCATACCTGCATATATTTGAGTTGGTATACAAAACAAACACGCTCAAGGGTCACACTCATCCGTGGCATAAGCCAGGGCAATTAATTTTGAAACTGATGCAAGTTACATCTACATATATCCAGAATTGACTGTCTTAAAAGGCCTCAAGTTTGATTTTTCTGTTTCTGTGTTCTTCATGTGAATGCCTAGAGCTGTTTGAATGCAAATAGCTATTGGAACAGTTCAACAATTACTAAACAAAAGAGTTAAGAATAAATTCCTGTTCATTTGCCGAAGTATCAGCTGAAAGATCCCTTCCAGTTTCCATTGCAATGTGATGGTGAGAGACCTGCCTAAAGCAGCACTGAGGCATGATTAGACCCATATTTCAAAGTCAGTTCTATCTGAGATCCATTTTGCTTGTTTAATTTTCAGTATTTTATTCCCTTCATTTAAATGTCAATTCTGTGGACATTAACTCTTTTACAGTGTGGAAGTCATGTCTATATTTATTGATGCAATGCCTCTGAGAGCAGGAGAGAAACAAAAGGGTGACCTTTGGTTTCAGTTTAATGTCATCAGCACTCAAGTGACCTGGTGTCTCTCTTGTTCATTCAGAGCAGTGGCACACCTGACTAATACATTGCAAACACACACAAAGGTAACACAGAAGATGCTGTTGCTTGTGTTATTACTCACTTCCTATTTCCAATTTAAGAATATGTTAGTAAAGAGTGTTACACAAGCTGTTGATACTGTTTTAACAAGGAATGTAGTACAATGCATTGTAGGAGTACTGAGTGATAGAATTTTCCTCTGTGGGTTGGAGAAAGTATTTTTCTAAATATTTGGATTACACAGACTACATAAGATTAGCCTAGATGTTGCTAATTGCAGGTGTTCTAACGCCCACCTTCTCCTCTTATATGGTTTTATCATGGCTGGCATCATTATTTAGTCATTACAGCAGTGGACAAAGAGTCAGGACTCCTGAGAGTAATCTGAGTGATTTACTAGGTTTTTGTGTCCTTGGATCAGCCAGAGCTCCGTTGCTTTGTGCCTCCATTCCTCTATCTAAAAGCAGAAGTAATCCGGAGGTTCATATATTTATGCCTAGGATTCTTTCCCACTCTGCAGTTAAAGAGAAAATAAATGTAAATATTTTTTCCCATGTGAAAATCTGGTATTTGAAAATTTGTGTTTATCAGGAATTGGGCCAAACTTTTTCCCACTTCACCACAAATCAATTAGCCAGCACACATGGTAATATTGATATGCTTTCCTTTCTGTGGGTTGAAAAGTTACAATAAGTGCTGATTAAGAAATAGAGGCCTCAGATATTTCTGTAGTCTCGAAGTGAATTGGCTCTATTATGTTTCCTGAACTTTTGGTTTATTGTTTGAATTCAGTTCAACTTGTCTCTGTGTCACTTGAGTAATTAGTGATTGTCATGCCAACCCACTGAGTCTCCCTAAATTGTCTAGGGCCAGCTGAGTCCCAGGGCATACTGTTGGTTGCCCTGCCTTGTGCCCGCTCAGAATTAACAGGAGAACTCAACTGGGATTGAACTGAAAAAGCTCAAGGCAGTGGTACTGAAGTTCACAAGCACAAATTAACATCTATGTGACTCAGAACCATTCCAGTTTCACTCAAGAACATGAAGTTTATCGGTGAGAAGGAGCAAAGGCCAGGGCTCTTGGCAGCAGGAAACTGAAGCAATCCCTTCATCTACCACATTCATGGTAGTGGTCGGTCAGGGAGAAATCCAACAGGACATGTGGCAGGACAAATGGGAGAATGCAAGATATACAAGAACACTGCTAATATGAGTTTGGAAACCTGGGTGGGGTGAAATGGTTTGTACTTCATGAGGAAAAAACCAGTTAACATAAAACTTCAGAATCCTGTGATTCTCTCATGGGCCAAGTGGTTCATGATGCCTGAAGATAGACTGTATTTTTATCTGAAAAATGCCTTTCAAAAGCAAAGTCAATGACTTTAGCAAACTGCCCCCATCCCAAGGGGCATTTGGTCATTAGTTTAGAGATGTTTAAATAGGTCTGATAAGAGTAAATTCAGTGAACTGTCTTGCCTTCCAAATATTTTCCAACATGTCAAATGCAGAGACTTTTCAAAAAACTTGCTTAAAGATACCAGAACTACAGCAACAAGCCTGGACCTTCTAGAAAACTAACATCTAAGGAAAATATGAACCAGGACATGATTTTTGGAAAAAAAACCCCATATTTTCTTGCAGTATAAGGCTAGTTTTTGGCTGCCACTTCAGCTTCTTTGCAGGAAGGCAAAGAATTGCAGCAGGAATGGCTGGGATTTCACTGGAATATTTGAAAATCGGTTCTCAGTTCCTACCTCCTGTTTGAGTGGGCTGTAATTCTGTGTCCTGAGGCACTCTGAGCTCTCAGCTGCTCCTCCAATGGGGTGTTCTAAATCTCCT
The DNA here is from genome assembly GCA_013398615.1 of Brachypodius melanocephalos. Taxonomy (NCBI): domain Eukaryota; kingdom Metazoa; phylum Chordata; class Aves; order Passeriformes; family Pycnonotidae; genus Brachypodius; species Brachypodius melanocephalos. The sequence goes on from VZSR01000520.1 coordinate 2,393,461, forward strand.
GGTTTGTTCTGCCTGTGTCTAAATGTCACCTCTGGCTCTGAAAGCCACTTAGGGTACTTCAGGGGTGCTCTCTCAAGGCAGCTGTCACCTCCTGGGAGAAAACAACAGTTTCCAGTGAATATGGCACTGAATGATTAGAAAAGACCCAGAAGGAGAGGCAGAGGGGGAAAGGCATTTGTCAATATTTTTTTGTTGGTTTGGTTTTTGGTTTTTGGGTTTTTTGGGTTTTTTGGTTTTTTTTTTTTGTTTTTGGTGGGGTTTTTTTGTTGGGTTTTTTTTGTTTTTTTTTTTTTTTTTTGTTTTTTGTTTTTTTCCCAGTGACATTAAAGTGTATGGTTGCATCCTCTGTTGGAATGCTGTTGTACTGGATCAGAGAAGAGACTGTAAAGTTGCCATATTTTATCCCTGGTATGCTAGGAGCACGAGCAAGAGAGAGCCAGTGGGGGATTTTTATATGGAGTTATTGATATGTGGATCATTGATGAGCAAACTACATCCAGGTCAGAAATTTTGAGCAGATTTTCAGTCATCAAGAAAAATAAGTGATTTTTTTGTTTTGTTTTGTTTTAATTTGCATAGATAAAGCTGGATGTTCTTGGGACCTGCTCTGTTATGGTCAGACTGCTTGATCTGGGTACTTCTACCACATATTTTTGAGAATTCCCCAATCTCTTAGTTGGAGGAGTTGGGAAATTCTAGGGTGTTTAGAAACATGGCTACTTCTTAATGCATGGGGTTTTTTTCACCCCAGAGGCCCGAATATTCTCTCTCTTTCACATTAGTCTCTCAGTTTTGATGTAGGCTCTAAGCAAGGATTACTGCTGTGTGGGTCTACTGGTTTTGTCTTTCTGTTGTACTGTGCTTTTAAATAATCATCAGGAGTGCCTAGAGCACAGAATGGGCACCTTTCCCATCTGGTTTTATAAGCATAAATAAATACTTATAGAAAAGACAGCTGTGGCAGTTCCCCCTCTTCTCTGATAGATCTCTCTTCAAAGCTGTGGATCAAAAGAGCAGTGCAAATATTCAGCAGCAGGGACCATGACTCTTGAGTACTGGCACAGAAGAGTCACATGTTAACTTCTAAGCCTGCATAAGTAACCTTCCAAAATGCAGGTTGAAAAAATAATAAACACACTTATCTTGCCAGCAGGGAAAGAAGGCACCTCCTGTCACTCAGAGCAACTCTCGGAGGCATTGCAGTCATGTATGGAAGCTGAAGGAAGCCTGTGTGAGGCCCTCTGCCTTCAGAAATGTGACAGAAATTCAAGGCTGCTTTCACTGAGACACCAGAAATGGCACTGCAAGAGACTCAAGAGATCCAAATTAAAATTCCATCTCTGACACAGACCTTTGGAGTGTATGAGCAAATTACCATGTCCCTTAGTTCCTTCTGGTAAGAAAAAGGATGATAATATTTTTTCTCTCTGTCTTCTATCAGAGCACCAGACTGAAGCCATTTCTCACTAAATAAATGTATCGGAACTCAAGCCCTCTTGGGGCAGCTAAACAAGAAATACAGAAGTAAAAATATGTGTAAGTAGGTAACTAAATTATATACAATACCTTGAAATTAATGTGGGATGTGCTGGTTTTGCTTTTATATACTAAATAAGTAAAATTTATCTTTTTATGAAGACAGGTGAGCTTTTATTGAACAGTACAAAACTTACTTGAGAGAAGTGCAAGTAAAAAGTCTTGACTGTAGACAACTATTTTCCTCGTATGAAACTAATGACGCAAGAGAGAATTTTATAACTGCATATACTCACAAAACTGCTCAAAACCATCTCATCCACTATCCTGCCTCTGAGCCTAGTGGCAGATCAGTAATGGAAATTATTAGAAATGCCTAAACCTTACTCTTGTGCTCTAAATGTTGTTGGTTTTGTTTTCAAATCTCATTTCAGCCTGTCTTTGAATGTCAAAGGTTGATGTAACAAGACAACTGCTGCTGTCCTGAAACTACATCTCTGGTTGGTGAAATTAATTTTGTTTCCTTAAAGTTGGTTACTAAAGCTGGTAATTCTGTAAACAGTAAAACTGTATTTTACAGTAGAGAATGTATCTCCTCCCTAACCAGTACTCATCACTGACTCGGACTAAACAAACCAGGTTCTTTGCTGTCAGGCTGTCCATCTGTAAAGAGCATTCCTTAAAAAACAGTAATCCTATGCAGGATTTTGTAGCGACATAAATAAATGTATGAGGCGGTACAGGACAACAGATAAGCAGACTGGTGTTTTGAGTGTTGAATCCCACGCCGAGTAAAGGGTTGTTTCCTATCCCGAGTGACTGAGGAAAGGGGAGGGCAAAGGAAACTGCAGTAACTCCACAGCTCCATAGATGTCACCAGCTTTTCGCTCCAGCCTTCCCCAGACGTTTTGGTTCATACCTATCTCTCTCCAGCCATTTATTCTGTAGCCCCAGAGGGACTGGTTTTTGGATGATGAAATACTGCAGAGTGCAAATTAAAAGCTGCCAGCAGTGAGCTGTGCCTGGACAGGAGATACAAAATGGGAGATGTAAACAGTAACACAGTACTTTTTCAATCACATCTTAAGCAAACATACTTACTTAACAGGAGTCTTAGAACAGTGTGAACTTATTTTTTAGATATTGAGAGCTAAATTATGATGGCATTTCCTGAGCTTTGTTTAAAATTATTTATGAAGGTTATTTGCAACATTTTGCCTTCTTCTGGAATTCTCACATAAAAATCCAAATGACATAATTTCCGTTCACATAACACCCACGGCGGTCATGCACTGTTCTTTTGGACCTGGGAATTTGTCTACAGAATGGCACGGGCAGTTCCAAAAAGGAAAAAAAAATAGTACAGAAGGAAAAAGACCCCCTTACATCCTCACAGAGAATAACTTAGATGCTGATTTCAGATAAGGAGCCAAAGGTATGAAGATAGGACAAGGCGGAAGGGGAACAGAGAAAAAGGAGGAGGATTTGCTCATTGAAATGAGCTTTTTGTAGCATAAAGCAACCTCTTTAATAAACAACTCGATCTGTATGAGAGATTGGTTGGTTAGTTTAAGAGCAGCACTCCAGAGAGTTCAGATTTGAGTCCCAAGTGAAGCAGCTGTCGTTGCACTGGAGAGGATGGCTGTGCATTAGCTGTGCCACTGTCCCACCACACACACCTTTGCTTGGTGGTCCTGGGGTCCATGGATTCTGGTAGTCAAAGCCCTACTTAGGGCTCTGAGCCCAGCTTATCTCTGCTACATCAGTGGGGAAAAGCTGTGAGTGACTGCTGTTGTGTCCAAGGGAACCTTGAGAAGAAGTTCAAGAAGAGAAACTTCTTGGTCCGTCTATGATGGGTATCTAAGGGGCTCTGCCAGCATAGCTAGAGCTTGGCCATGGCTCCTGGGGTCCAGCCCTGGCTAAACAGACTGTACCCCAGAAGTGTACACTCACCAGCCCTACCCCAGAGTTTTGACACGGGCTTCACTCAGTCATGAGATTTATTTTCAAGGCTGCCCCAAAGAGTGGTACTTACCTGGCTTGAAGTTTAAGTCAGGCACAGGAGGCAGGATGAAGAGGTCAGAGTGTGAGGTTAGGAGAGGGGGAGGTCATGGCAGGGGGGCAGTAGGGTCTGGCTGCTGGGATCCTTGGGCCAGAGGTTTGTCCAAGAGATCACACAGCTGGCTAGCCCATAGCCATCCACCTAGGGTGGATGTAGAGCAGGAAAATGCTTTTCTCTTGGATTTTGAAGGAATTTCTCAGGCTAGTGGGGAGAAATACTGAAACCAACACATTTTCTTCAGGATTGCCATTTTTAAACTTGTATCTTAAAATATATTTAAAAGCTTTTTTAGCAAGTGATCCAAGAGAATTTGAAAATACATATTAGCTCAGCTGGTAGTGACCCTGCAACACTCCACTGTTAATAAGTAATCAGCATTTTTCATACAATGCCTTTCACCTTCAGATGGAGGACCATCCCCTAATTTGATATACAAGGCTATACTTCAGTGCAAGACCACCATCAGTGCAACAGCTGTGAACTTACATTGGTGTAACAGCAAGTAGAATTTGTTCCTAAAAGAGAGGCAGTGAAAAATGAACATATACTATAATTTCCCAAGTGGTAGATTTTCATATTATTTATGTTCATTCAGGATTTGAATCTCGGAGATTGAATTAATTTCGGATCTCCTACCACCTGACCCAAAACAAAAAACAAACAGCTGTGTTTGTTACTGCTTGGTAATATATTTTCCCAGGAAAACACAGCTTAATCTGGGCTCTGCTGAAATAGCTGTCTGTTGTTTTTCCTTCACAAAGCACACCAGGAACTGAAAAGAGAACGACTATCTGCCTATCCCAGAAGCTGTACCTTTTAACTCTGTTGCAGTGCAACAATGTGTCAAAAATGGGTGTGGAACAGTTTTTAAATCCTGTTCAATGTAAAGAAAGGAGATGGTAAAACCAGAAGAGTACTGTGAGGAAGTGCTTAGTTTAGTTTATTGTTTGAAGCAGAAAAAACCACGCTGTTCAAGAAAAGGGGCAATGACCCAAGAGACTGCAGACGTCCAGGCAGGAGTAGAAATTCCGAGAATCAAAGAGTCCACTTTCTGCAGCACTATGTGAAATAGGGACCAAAAGTATGCTTATTCACCATATTGACCATGGCACATGATTTAATCCATGAATGACATCAATTATGTGGATATCAATTATGTCTGATATCAAAATTCAAAAAAAAACCCCACTTGGAACCCAAAGCTGAGGTTTTGGAAAGAGTCAGCTTTTTCTGAACACCAGCAGTGACAGGCTGGGTCTTGTGGGGGCAGAGAGAAACGTTTTGGCCTGCTCTAGTGTAGTCAAACCTTTGGGGATCCAGGCTTCTCTGCCTTAGAGTTGTCTCTTATGCTGAACTCTGAAGGTGGAAGGCAGCTGAGATCCCAAATAGCTTCAGTTGTTTTACATGAGGGGCAGAATATCATGGTGACTGGAAATGGAGCTTGTGCTGTATTCTCCTGCATACAGTTCATTAAGGTGTCTTGGGACTGCTCTAGATCATTCCTGTCTGAACTTATTTTTTTATGTGCAGTGATGCTCAGAAATGGAGATGGGCACACGTGTGAATGGGAAATTCATAAATATTCACATCCATCTATACATTTAAATGGCAGAAGAAAATAAGTTTTTCATCTCTTTTATTTCAAGAAACAGAGTTCTGGTCTATTCTTTTCATGCAACTTCCTAATAAGCAGACAATAAGATGGTTACATACTTTTGTAATGAATAGATGATGTGGTTGAAAAAGGAAGCATTATTTCAATTAGTTATGCCAGTTGTGAATTACAACACAGTTTTAATTGAAGAAAAGGGAAATCCACATGAATATCCACTGCATTAATCAAGATGAGATGCCTTGCAGTGAATACTGAATAAATAATAATGAAACACCAAGAATAAAATGTCATAGTTTAGAGATATTATATCTTACCTCTTCCATGCACCAGGCCATCAGGATTAATTGAACCAGTGCAAAATGTTGCATGGCTGGTGGCATGTTCATTTTTGCTAAAAGGAAATGAAAGTGTAGGCACAATTTAGCTCATTTATCAAAAGCTAGTTCATCCAGAACATTTTACAAAACTCAGCTGATGAAGTTTCCTGAATCCGTTTTCCAGCCAGTTACAGAAGCATGGACCCATCTTTGTTGGATATTTTTGTACCACAGTTCATTAAAGGGAAATATACGTGAAGACATATAGACAAACATTTTCAAACTGTATTAGTTGCTTGGAGAGAATTACATGTCTTTTTGAAATGAAATGTTTTTTAACTACCTCACAGGCTTTGCCTTCTGGAAGAGCTGATGTGCAAATAGATCTTTGATATTGCTATTATATATTTTGAACTTTCAAAATTGTGCTTTATTGTAGAGAGAGGCAAATTCTACCTCAACAACCTTTGTCTATCTCCTGAAATTTGTCTGGAATTTTAAGTGGGATTAAGCAGCAGAAATGCAATAGTAAAACAGAAGAGTTGGGGTATATCCTACTTATCCAAAATCACAACACAGAGCAAAGGTACTCATTCCAAAAAGCAGGAGGATCATTCACTTCTATTATAACCAGTTCAGATGAGCTAATGTGAATATCAAATTATATGATTACACCAGTAGATGAGTTATGAAAAAATGAACTCTGAATCCTGCATTGTGAGTACACCAGAAGCTTGGTCCATGCACCCTCTTGGGAAACAATGCAGGGCCCAGTTCTCCTCTTATATACTCTGGACTGCTATAGATTAATAAAATTCAGAGCCAGATTGAATAGTATGTTCTCTAATCATAGACCTTAGACTGCTGTGCTCACAATGAGTTTTGTGTGTCTCCCTAAAACACAGCCTGCACAAAGCAGGCATCCAGTTTGGGCTCAGAAACAGAGAATTTGCTGCTTCCCCTGCTGGTGTGTTCCAATGGTTAGTCACTCTCACTCTTAAAAATGTGTTACTTATTTCCCATCTGGCATCCAGATATGGGAATGTATGTTAGAATAGCTCTACTGACTTTAATCTGTTAGTCCTGATTAGAGGAGAAACAGGCTTGAAGTCTGTTTGCTCCTGATCCTGACTTGGAGAGCCCATTAGTGCTGCAGGTCTGAGTGCTTGATGCCAGCTATTCCAGCCAGCAGGCTGGGGATGTTCCTTACTGTCTCATTACCTTCTTCTGCTTGTTCCACTAAGTTAGCATTTGTTCACTTAGTCAGCCCTTACATGACTGTTCTACCCACTCCTTTCCCCCCCTTTCTCCCCCAGTGGGGAATTGTTGCAAAGTGCAGTGGTGCACAGTGCCTGCCGTTTCCACGAGCAGGGCAGGAGTTCATTCTGCCCATTCACGAGTTATTCTGACTCTTTGAAACACACATGTGCGTGTGCACACAAAACCACGAGCAAACCCACTCAGAGTCTGTCTCAGAAATTCCTGCTGAAAGCTGTCAGTTATCCCACACTGATGTGAGCTCCCTTTTGGTCTTTTAAAGGTCAAACCTATCCTGTTTCAGAGGATCAGAAAGTCAGTGCATGATAAATCAGGCAGTTGCTAGAGAGTGATAAAATTTTCATTTTGGATCATTAATGGTCTATGACAGTGTCTAGGTAACAATTTTAACACTTCTACTACAACAGGATTTTGTAGTGTCGCAGCTAATCTTGTAATGATATCGCCACCTGGTGCCTGCTGCATCTTATACCAAGCTGCAGGAAACGCAGCGTTACTATGACAATTTCTGTGGCAGATGCTGTGGGCTTTATGTAAAATATTTGGCTGAAAACGCTTCTTGTGAGGTGGGCAGGATGGGCACAGCTGGAGCCTGCGTGTGTGGTGATTTTGGAACGTGGTGGTTGGCACCATTAGTGCCACTTGTGAAGCCAGTATAACCCTGTAGTTTACTGCAGGGTATGTCTGCTGGGGGACACTGAGGTGGTGGCTGTGTCCCCTCTTAGCACTGTGCAATACAACGGATGCTGCAGGTCAGTGCTCTGGCAATACCTTTTCGTGTCTTCATCTCAATGTCCAAGGAAACTCTTCTTCTCTTTGAATACTCTTCAAATGCAGAAAAGCTCCTTTTCATTTCTATGGCTTTGGTGTTGGAGGGACATTGAATCACTTACCAAGAGCCAATTTCTGCTTCACTAAAAGTGAGAAGTCTCACAAAATTCCAGAGCTAGGATTTACCCTTTGCTATATTGCACAAATAATGAGGGCTGCAGGAGATAGACCTGCAGCACAGCATTGTAATCTCTAGATATGCTGGGCAGATGACACCTAGAGATCTGATTTTATTCTGTAATTTTAGTTCATGGTTTAGGATCACCTCCTTGTAGGTTCAATCCAGAGAAGATTCCCTTTTTGTGCCCTAATATACTGTGAATCCATCATCCACACCAATTTGGCTGAAGGGGTCTGTGCTGCTGTGACGAGGAATTCTGTTCCTTCTGAGTCAAGTGAGTCCTGGAATGGCCTCTTCCTCACATCCTCTCCGCACATTGTCTTGGAGAGAGTACTTTTGGACAAGACTGGGACACCATCCCATGCTGTGCTGAGCTACAGATTTTCACAATTGCCTTGCTGTGCAGAAGGGAACCGGGAACTTGGCCACGACCATTTCCTAAGCTCCTTATATTGTGCTGTGGTTTGCAAGAGCTTTTGTGTCCTAGGCCAAGCAGAGGTGCCAGCTCACCCTTCCACCCTATAATGCAGGCTTCAGACGGGAGAAATATGCCCCCGTGTGCTGTTGCGTGAGGCCATATGGTGTCATGAGAAGGGTGAGCAGGACATTGGGGCAGGCTGGTTGTGAGCAGCAGGGAAAGGTGCAGCAGCTAGGAAGCCTGGAAGAGCAGAAAGTCCTGGAGTGCTCTGAGTTTTTCTAGTGGGTTTTCCTCTGCCAGGGAAGAATGGGTCAAATCAAGATACAGAAGGAAGAAGGTTGAACAGAGCAGTGGGAACTAGAGGAGAGAGATTAAGTTAGGGCAGGTGGCAAGCTCAGGGGTCACCTCAGAGAGGACCTGCTCCTGAAAACAGTGCTTGGTTCTTCACATCCTCCATTCTCCTTTCTGTCACAGATTATGAGGAAAGGGAGTAGCACAATCTGCCCCTACCAAGACCCTTCCAGAATCTCTGTTGCCTGGCTGTCATACCAGCTGTGGTCTGTCCATGGGTGCAGGCAGACCTTACTTCCAGATGCTGACTGCCATGTTCCTAACAATTTCTCTTCTCTTCCCATTCCTCAGCACACTCTATGTAGAGGAACTGCACTCCTGGGTGTGCACTATGCTGGATGTGCAGGTACATTCTTACCTGTGTAGGTGACCCCTCCAAATACTAAAATAAGGTGAGGAGTCACCTTTGGACTCACTTCCAATCATTTCTTTGTGCTTTACCCTGGGGAGATGTCCCTGCTCAGCACTTCTGCATTTCCTCCAGCATTCATTCTTCCGTACTCCAATGGCAAGTCTGTCCCACCTGGCAGGGCCTGTATTTATTCTGTTGGGCACCTCTAGCCAGTTAGGGCACTAAGAATCAATAATCCTAGCTGGTCCCCAGCCCTGAATTTTTGATGTATTAAGTACTTGCTGAAATGATCGACTTTGGAGCTGCTACGGTTCAGGAGTTTGGCCACCAGTCTTCCAATGAACAAACCAACACATCCAGCCAAACTTGAGCTTACGTTCATTAGCCAAGTGAAGGGAATTAGGCATATTGACACCAGATAAGAATCCGGCCCTAGAACATCCGTAAAACAAAGAATGGAAAGCAGGGAAAGTTTTCACAGATATTCCATTTACTGTTTTGTAAGCTTTCCGCTATGTTGCTAGGGGGATTTTAATACATCAACATGTTTAAAATAGATCTCAGTGAGATGTTTGTAATTGGAGCTAATTCTCCCTCCACCCTGAACTTCCTCATTGTTCTCGGCACTATTTCATCTCCCTCCTGTCTGTAAAAGACCCTCTTGCTGACCCACTTCCTGCCCCTGTAGCAGTACTAGGAACTGCACAAGGAATCCTTGTCTTAATGCACTTGGATGCTGACATTGCATTTTCAGCTAGCCAGGCTTCATCTGGAGAGTAGAGCTCCTGCGTTTCCTGATGTGAGTCAGTTGTGAGGAAAGTGTTTAACCTTTTTGTCAAAGGTTAAACACATAAAAGGGGAATGTGAAGCTCTTGTATTCCTGTTGTTGCCACATTAAAGAGAGCAGCTTTCATGGCTGAGCAAAATCTTACTTTTTGGGGGGAAATTTCTTTCCGTATTCAATACAAAACTGCAGCTTACTGCACTTGTTAAGCAAAGTGTATGTTTAAACAGGACTATATATGACAAGGTCATTCATTGACTGTTTCCATTTTTTTTTTCATTTTGCTAGTCCTCTCTGCCTTTCTAAAAGGATTTGAAGAGACTTGGATAGGCATTTGTATGACGTGAGCCAATTAGAATTTTTCAAAACAGTCCATTTGTATAAAATATAAAGATCTTCAAAGCAAAATAAAGAGCAATCAGTCTTTTATTTGAAAGCAAAAGCATTTGTTACTTCTTTTTCTTACTGACACCATATTATTTTAATCCATCTTTTTCTGCTGTTTGGCTGAGCGTACTGGTTTCTTACCCGTAATTACCAAGACTGATGACTTAGCTGTGTTACCTACAATCACATACCTCTTTCCCCTGACTAAATACTTAATGGCATGCTCTTGTCATGATCCAGAATACTCTGTCAAAGAGCTCATTCCAGTTTTGCTCTGTGTGCTCATTGCTTCTGCCCTTTGTGAAGCATAGGAACACAAACCTATTTTTGTTGAGAGGTAATTCCCCAGGTGACCTGCTGGTTCTGCTCCAATCACCCCACTGATAATTTGTTGGTTGTCTTTATGGTTGGGTGTGAAACACCCCACTGTAATCAATTGACTATGGTTATCCAATGAGGCTGAGAGAAAGCCAGGAACAGACTGAGGGTTTGCTCATGAATCTCTGTTGCTCAAGGCCTCCATTCTAGCAGATAATTAGAATGCTCTCCTCTGCTCTTGGTTCTTCTGGTTCTCAGCTCCCTAGGATTGTGTCAAAAGCTGCACACAACAGTTTTTCTGGGCTGGAAAAATATAGTCTTGAAAGGGAAAAGTGTATAAACAAAAGATAAAGGATAAAGAAAAATTAGAAACGTCATTCCCAATGGAGTGTTCTCAACAATCTGTTAATTTTGCATTGGTGAGTTCATAACTACTTCCAAAAAAGAAGTCACAAACTCTTAGCAGAGCGGTTTGAACCTCTGCTGATGAATTGAAGGAAATTTGTTCTAAAGAAAATACATCACACAAAGTTAACTCACAATACAGAATCAGCCAAAACCAACACCATGGAACAGGAATTCCTTCATTTTAACAATACCATAATCTCATTGCAGGCTGAGCAGTAACATTAGAAACTGCACATGTAACACCTTTCCTTACAGTTAAAATTTGGCAGTAGTGACTTTAAAAACAACAACAACAACAACAAAAAAACCAACCTTAAAAAAACCAACCTCAATCTTCAGCCTGAATGAATTTATTTCATTAAGAGGATTTATGAGTTAACCACTTACAAAATCCAATCAATGTAGTGTTAGGGTTCCTATGTTTTATTCCAGGCATGTATGTAATGTGTTATTCAAAATACACTGCAGAACAGTTCAAAGCTGACACTCTGAGTGCTGCAGGAACTGTGGAGGAGGGCTGATTTTCCACTTCTCTGTTATGTGCTTTATCACTGTAGTTCTGTCTCCTCCTGCAAGGCCAACTCGATCTGACTGCGCTTTTCCTAATTACATTGCTTCAATTGAAAGGAAAATAGTAACCACTGTGAATCATGCTGTCAAAAACCCAGGCACTACCTTCCATGGTTCTTCATTTACATTACAATTAATGCCTTTTGGTTCCAAAAACTAATTCCTTGCAAAGCCGGGGCAAAAGAGCTCTGTGTGAGGACTGCCTGGGCTCCAGAATTGGTGGTAATATGATGTTAAGGCAAACATAGCATAGAGCAGCTGCATGGTCACTGCCATAACTCCAGGCTCCAGTAGCTGTGACCTCCTCTGCTCCTGTATGGAATGACTGTGAGAAACAAACCTGGTTACAGGTCAGTAGGACAAACACAGACTCATCTCCTTGGGCACGTGACAGCTTCTGCTGTTTGCCTGCTACAGAAGGAATCCCTGCAGCAATATGTGCAATTCCTGCACATGGCTTCTCTGGACCTCCCGCACCTCCCAAGCTCTAAGCCTCCTGTGGAAGCATAGAATGGCTTGGGTTGGAAGGGACCTTCAAGAGCATCTTGTTCCAACCCCCCTGTCATGGGCAGGGACACCTTCCTGTAGACCAGGTTTCTCAGAGCTCCATCTAACCTGGCCTTGAGCACTGCCAGGGATGGGGGTTATATACCAGTAATCCAGGAATATTGCTGGGCTGGGATTTGTTCCATCTGACTGAATGTGTGAGTTAGGAGTGCAGTAGCACCAGGCACTGTATATTAATGGTTCAAGATGTTATAGATATCTTTTGCAGCAAAGATGCTATCAGCAGATCTTTTGGGCAAGGAGGAGCAGGAACAGTCTGTTTATTTGAGCAGAGACATTTTCTCCCTTTCTTCTCCCCCTACTCAGATCTCTGCCCAATGAGATTCTCAAATATCAGACAAAAACCCCACCAAAACCCAAACAAGACAACTAAAAAGGTTTCCAAAAGTTCTTCTGATTCATAGAAACCTGGTTCAGGCATTTTGAAGATAGAAAGTCGCTTGAATGACAGAAAGTCATGGGGTTTATATTAGGGAAGGGAGTAAAAGTGGACAAAACCCACACAGCTATTTTTTTTAGGATAGGAAGCTTCACAGGGAGAGAAGCCTGTGTGAAACAAAATGATTACTTCTGCTGCTGTCACTCTGAACAGTATGGGCAGTAGCATCCACCTTAGTCCAGCTTAAAAAATAATTCAGCCCTTTCCTTTGCAGCATTGTGACATCCTCCGATGTTTAGCCACAGACTAGCAAAACCCTGTGTGTATTTGTCAGTGGTGCAGAACCATTTTTTCCTTACAGACATAGGACACTTTCCAATCCATTTCAGCTAAAAAGATGAATTGGAACAGGATTTGAGATGAGAGAACCTGGGCTCATTTCCCAATTCTGCCATGTACATCTTGCAGTCTTGGGCAAATCTTAGCTCTGTCTGTTCTGAGCTATTTGGGGCAGGCACTTTCTCATTTGCTATGCATATATGAAGTGCTTAGCACAAAGGGGACTCCAACCACTCATGAGTAACCAGTAACAGATGGCTATAAGTTCTCAGTGTGACTAGGTATTCCCACTCTGATAGTTTTTGCTAGCAATTTTCATCTTTTAAGAAATCTTGCCAACAGGCCAAAATTGGAAGTATGTAAAAGAAAAATTAAATGAAGGAGTCCATTTTCAAAATGTCTCTTTTCCAGATCAAAAATACTGAAAAAGCTTCCAATGTAGGAGCTGAGACATGGACAAACTGGCAAAGTCCTGCTAAAACCAAACGTCAGTGCTGTGCTTACTTTAATCCATGGTAAGCTCATCTTTTTGACTTCCAGAAATGGGAAAATGTCTTTTGGGACAGATATTTCCTTAATTTCTAACTTGCATTCACTCAAATGAGCTATTTACAATTACGAGTTTCCCCATTTGGCAGCACTTCTGCATTGTCACAGGCAGAGATGACATAATAAACTACGCTTACGCATATTCTGGAGCTCATCTGAGTAAAAATAGTGGCCCTCAGCTTTAATCTTTGGAACTTTGCGTCTCAGTGCAGCTATTCTGATGGCAGGGGTGAGCAGATCTGGCTAAGGCAGGAAACAGATGTATCCTCTTATTCTTGACATAATTTTGGGGGGTTTATTTTTTGGTTAGCTGCAGTCCTAATCTCACTTTTGATCGAGTGCGGAGGAAAAGAGTAATTAGTGAAGTATTAGTGTTATTATTATTTCCTGACATTAACTCTCCTGTTACTTGTCCATCCTTTTCTCAGGCCCAGCAAAATGGTGTGTGGCTTTAACAGCCAAAGAGAATTTTTTATTGCTGGTCCCTCCCTGAGCTCTGAAGTTCAGTGTCTTCCCTCCACTAAGCTATGTGGGTGGTAAGTGCCGTAGAACAGTATAGCTTAAGCAGGAAGTGGAATATATTTTATTGGTGGAATTTTCATCCTTGGAGAACTATTTTCCAAATGCACTGTTTTGTTTTGTTTTGTTTTTTCTTAATCTGCAAAGCAGATACAAATGTAGTTTATACCAACTGTTTTGTTGTGCAGCAATGTATAATAACTGTTGTGATTTTAAAATTAATTTTTAACATGACTCCAAATAACGCAAAACTGCAATTTGGCTTAAGCCATGGTAGAGGTGGCCAAGGCACAAAAAGAGAGGAGTCAATTTACCAGACATCCCAGCCAGGGCTTGGCCCCTCATCCTCTGAAGATGAGACCTACAATTAAGAACAGGAGATTCATCCTGCACATTGTTTTCCATGAGAATGAGTACCCCAGCATTTCTCTCCCCTCTCTACTTACCCTACTGCAAAAAGCATAATCATTTGCTGTGCAGCAGGCAGCACAGGCACATCCTTCCCTCCTAACATCTGGTCTGGATAGATACTCCAGGGACCATGAGAAGATGGAGAGTGGTTATTTTTTTTCCTCTCCCTCTTTCACTCTTTTTTTTCTCCCAGCTATTACATAATAGTTGATTTTGGGCAGCTGTAGTTATCCCTGGTGAAAGGGTTTTGCTCCCTAAGCAGCAATGAGAGTACTTCAGACCATATTGCAAACATGTATGTATTTTTTTACACAAACCTGCTACATGTGTACCTTTTTAGTTACTGTGGTATTGTTCTCAGTACATCGTGACTCTACAGTGTAAGATAGTTATGAGAAGCTATCCCTCCTGTAATTTCATTTTCTTAAGAACCAGAAATTTATTTTGAAGGCAATGTTTTCTATGAAAGACAAGTTTCATTTAAAGCATCTCTGTATTCAAGCAGAGATAATTATTCAAGAGGCAATTTAGTCTATTTTCATAAAATTCTTTAGATCTTTTACCATTGCATTTAATCGGTTTTCATTGTTCTGACCTGCATTTGATCCATTTTGACACTTTATTTAAAACCCAAAATTACAGGTTAGAATCATTATGGCCACTGAGGCAAATTCAGTTCTGAGGTCAGTCAGTGAAATCGCACAATATTGGGGTTGTCAAGTCTGGAAAAGACCTCTAAGGTCATAAACCCAACCATTAAACTAGCTGTGGTTCGCCACTAAACCATGTCTCCGAGTGCCATATCCACACCTTTTTTCAACATTTTCAGGGATGGTGACTCAACCACTTCCCTGGGTAGCCTGTTCCATTGCTTGATAACCTTTTTGGTGAATAAATCTTTTCCTAATATCGGATCTAAATCTCCCCTGGAAAAACTTGAGGCTATTTCCTCTTGTCCTGCCTTGTTACCTGAGAGAAGAAATCCTTTTGATTTATGTTTTTTCAAATGCACTTATTTCCATAGAAGCTTCCTTTAAGATCTTCAATATAAAATCAGCATTGTTTGTCCTATTCAGTATTTCCATCAAAAACAAGGAAGAAGAGAAAGATGGACATGGATTCTGCATAGAACCACCTACTGGCCACTGCTGGAAAACAAAGCAACTTGTGTCATATGGCTCACAACCCCCTGCAGGCTCGGGGCAGAGTGGTTGGAAAAAGCTGCCTGGTGGGAGAGTTCTCAACAGAAACTGTTCAATTAATCCAAGTAATTTAGTTTTGATTGCTAAACCAAATCCAGCTACATTGATTCAAGGCACCCATTCAGGGGACCTGCCCATTTTTGCAGCCATAGTTTTGTGGAGAAACTCTGATCTTTTGGATGAGACATCTCTAAGAGAGTCAGAATTTTGGGATTCAAAACGTGCTTTTTTTTTTTTTTTTCTATTATCTTGTAACAATCACAGCATGCTCATAATTTTTGGGGTGTGATAACATGATGCAGATTGGAAAGGCCTCATGTTACATCATCTTTGGTGATTGAAAGTAAAAATTCTTGGAGTGGGTGGAGAAAGAATTGTTACCGTTCCCTGCCACTCTGAATGACAAATGCTTGGAAAACTCCCAGAATGATATTGAAGTGCCTAAAAAAGTAAATATTTATTCTGCATACAAATCTTTTCGATCTGTCAGTAACTGAATTTGATTATTCTGTTGGTTTCTATTATTTGACTGGGTATTTGCAGACAGATGGCCTCTTACAGTGTTAATAAAAACAACTTCTGTAGAATGATTGGGCTGTATGGTAATTGAGGAAATACTGAGGATTAGGAAAGAGAATAGCCTGCCAAAACCTAATGTCTGTTTATACACATTTAATTCCTTCTTATAGCAAATGAAGCTCTTCTTCTTCAGATATGTTCAGTTACTCTGGTCAAGTAAGAGTTTGAGATACTGAGGAATTCAGGTTTGTAGGCCCAACTCATCTTCCTGTCACTTTTAACTGATCAAACAAAAAAAAAAGTGTATTTCTGAATTTGATTTTAATAGCCAAAATCCCCATACTTTTGAACCTGTGTCAGCAAACCTCTAAAATGCCATGAGCTGCAAATGATGCAAGAGAAGCTGAGAAGAGGCTGAACTGTGAATGGAGTTAACCAAAAAGCAACTGATTTTCTGTTCCCTAACAACAGGGGACCCCAGTCTCCCTTTTGCTTTTTACTGTAGCATCCATTCTGTTTGTTGAAAATCTTTGTAATCACAAGTGTCACCCACCCTCACATAGTAAAAATGTAAATAAGGAAAGTTTAACAAAGAATTAAACCAGATAAAACTTTGTTACAAAATCAGCACAAACATTTGGTGAACTTTACCAAGATGCAATGTTTTGAATTTGTTGAGGGTATATGACGTGAAAAAAAACACCTCTGCTTTTGCAATAATGCCATTAGTTCCTTCCCCTCTTCTTTCTCTTCCCTTGAAAGAAAAATATGACCAGCTTTCTCTGCTTTAGGTTTTTAGGTAACTCTGGAATGAAATGGCCAAATTTAGCCTATAAGCATGAAACACTTTGAAAAATAAATGAGTAAGCTGCAGGAGGAGACCTAGAGAAGCCTCTCTAAACTACTGTGGCAAAGGTTCCAGGAAACTGGAAGTCACATTCTTCCCTCCTGATCACAGAGATCTGCAATGTGGCTGTCTACACCTGAGCTAATTTTCCACACATCCCTGAAAACCAATGCAGAGAAAGAGGCACTTTTAGGATAGCTAGGCACTTCCATCAGATGGGCTGCACTGTGCCACCAAGTAACCTTTTTTGTTCATGGAAAAGTAGCCTGCAGTGACTCATTCAGACAGACTTGTCCCCATTACAGGTACCTCTGCTTTGTCACCTGCATCCCACTCCAGTTGCCTGCTGGTGGATGGTGGTTCTGAATACCACAGCATGTTCACACTTGTGCTGGAGCAGACTGGGCTTTACCCTCTTAGCTGTTGATGCTCAAGACAGAATGCATCCTGTGATGAAAGGAAATCATGCACAATGCAGTTCAAAGTAGCAAAACTGTTTGCTGAGCTGGCAGGAAATTTAACTTAGCACATGGGACTTTATGCTGCAAAGATTAAATATTCTTATTCAGATGAGAATGAAAACCTTGTGATTGCCTTATCAACTGAAACGTGTAGAGCTTCCAGTAACCAAGCCATAAAAGCACTGATATACTTGTGCACTTTACAAAGGTCTTCCTAGTCCTTCCCCTTGTTCCTCTGAAAATGGTTTTGCTAAGACAGGATGACTGCCTGTACTACTGGCATAACTTCAACCAGTTGGCAGTTCATCATATTATTGGTAGAAATTCAGCTCAACAGTGTCAAATGGGTGGGGTGTAGACAAGGGAATATCAGATCTGTGCAGTCTGGTAAGTTGCCTCTTTCTTGCTTTTTAGTTTCTTTTTCCATAAAATTCCCCAGATGTACATCAAATGTACATCTGGTATTTAAAAGCCTAATTTAACTTTTGAAGAAAGAAACATCTGTATTTTGCTTCTTGTTGAATTGTGTTCTTTAACACAGAAAATCATCAATGGCAGAATCTAACCATGTAGATGCACTACAAACTCCTATATTTTCACACCCTAGGACCCTGAGCTGCAAATTGGATGCTGCAGAAAAGCTGCTGGCAAGACTCTGGGAAACCATTACTACATCTTTAGCATGGTGTTATTCTCTTTTCCTTTTCTTCCCAAGGATGCTGCTGCTGACCATCGTCATTTAGAGGATATCAGGCTAACAGGAGATCTGATGCCATCTCTCAGGCCTCACTTCCTGCAGGGCACAAGCACCTGCCACAGTAGCAGAGCTGTGCCCTGGTTGAGACCCAGTGTGGCCAGTTCTACCAAACTTGTCAAATCCCAAGTAACACATTCCTGAAGTGGCACACCACGGTTCCTGGGATGGCAAGGCTGGGTGGCCTCGTGCAGGGAGTCAGCTGGGGGACAGTTCACTCAAGCAAGGCGAACACCAGCAATGCTCATGAGATTCAAGAGCAACAGAGTTGAGCAGAAACAGAGCTCCCACTCTCAGAGTCTTCTCATGGTCCTGTGACAAGTGGTGTGGGTGTCTGTGCTCTAAATCCTCCTCATGCCACCACCAAAGTGTGCTTATGTAGTAAGGACCTGCAGAATGCTGCCTCAGTAAAAGCCACCCCAAGAAGTTAATACAGAATTTTCTTAGCAGCCAATTAAAAGAGAATATTACTAATATTTATAAGAGTACTAAGAATAGCCATGTAATTTCCAGTTTTCATAAGAGATCAAACCATTTTTAGGGTGCCTTATGAAATCAGTCTGGCATCGTTTTCTTGTTGGGAAGTTAGAGCAGCTTTTGTAGGCAACGTACAGAAAGCTGAGTGCTCTGCATCATAGTTCAAAAGATCAATAGATCCCTTTGTTCAGGGATCCTGACATTAAAAGAAGAGATTTCTTGTTTATGTACTGCCTTGGCCTATAAGTCCTGGTTGTTACTAATAAAAGTCCTTTCAGAGCACTCTAAGTGATCAGATTCTTGAACATCTTTCTACAACAGCATTAGATAGAACAAAAATAGAGAATAAGAAGAATCTCCCAAAGACTGCCTTTGCACAGGTAATGTATCTTTGAGTGTGAATTTCAAAGTGGGTAGAGAACACACTTCTGCTTGGCATGGAAATAAATAGTGGAAATAATAAAAAATCAGGAAATATTATTAGCTTATCAGTTCTATGGGTGTATTAGAAACTTAGATGAGAATAGTTTTCATGATGAAAAGTTAACTGTGCATGTTTCTGAACTGTTATTGCAAAATAAGAGGAAGGGGGAAGTTTAATAACTACTGTTTTGGGTTGGGCTCCTTTCTGTGCTTTTACATATCTTTTAACAGCTGTGGGCAGGGGACCATGGAGCGGACATATTTCTGTTCTCAAATGGAAAAAAATAACCTTCAGAAATTTTCATTGGACAATATTCAAAAACTAAGAACATTTAAATTTTTCCTCAGGCAAGAAGCCATTTTACAAAAAGACAAATTGCAGGAACCACCCAAACAGACTAAAATTTTCAATAATTTTTCTTTTTTGAGGTTTGTTTTGACATAGTCTTCATTTTCACACTCAACCTACTGTGTATTCACCCAATTTCACAATTTGGGTGTGACCTCTTTCACACCCAACCTCTTAAACAGCACTGCATGAACAACTTTTAGATAATGAGAAAAATCAGTTAGTAAAATAGTATTTTAAAGAAAGGTTGACACCTTGCAAAGTGGATGTTTAATGTTATGTTAATAAATGTTTAGGTTTGGCCTCCTACAGAGGAATATATTGCTTTTTAATGAGTTCTGGATGTGTGCATGTCCCACTGGAGATGAGAACAGATGCTACTTTGAAAGTGAAATTACTTTTCTAGAAACTTATAGATAGATTCTGAGGTACAGTTATTCTTTCTAGAATGGCCAAAGTAATGCTAGCTAAGCTTCTAATATATTTAAGCCTTCTAAAAATCTTTTCTCATGGACTCAGACTTTTAATATGCAAATTCAAAGTCTGCTTTGCTTAAGAGTGCACACTGCTGCTGCCTCTCCATGACAGCTGATGTGCACTGGTGGGAAATGTTTAGCAAAACTCTAGTGTAGGCAATGCCAGAGAGGCTCATTCTTGGTTTTTAGGAAGCACTTCAAGACAGCAGTGCAATAGAGCATTTAGTTTGCGTGTTATACTCGAGCCCAGATGCAGACGCATTGTCTTCAATGAACTGGTTAAATGATGCAAGTTAAAGAAAGAGCTGAGAGAACTCTGCCAGATCAGAGGCTGACAGGACAAGCAGTCAGACTCTGGCCAACTGGAGCTTTTTTCTACACACTGGAAACCTTTGCTCCAGCTTTGTTTCATTCTTTGCCACACTGTGTCACACCACCTCTTCAATTCCCAGAGCCTCCCCAGAAAGCATCAGATCACTTTAGTGACTGAATTAGTTGCTTGTTTGCCCATGGCACAGTGCTGATATTTCCAAAGTCCTCTTGGGAAGCTCTCCTTTGCATTATTTGGTGCCATATGAGGGTCTTAATTTTTATAAAGGTCACTTATGGACACTGGATTTTTTTCTAATTCTTGCTAATTTCATCTGGCTGAGGCTGACGCCAACTCTCTGCCTTGCCTGACCTCTTGAGAAGAGGAAGTAAGATGATCCTTTGTTGTTTTTTTCACAACTGGGCTCCAGAGAAATTCCCAATTCAATCTGCAGTGCTCTGTGATGCAATTCCCTCCTGACGCCCTCTTCCAGCCTCTCGTTACTGTAAATTGCAAGGACTTCATGGAGCTGGGAGACTCCCCTGGCATTGTACATGCAGCAGACAGTGGTGTTTTCACACAGCTCCCTCCTGACCTGACTGTGGCTGAATGGGGATGGTTGTGGAGACTTTAAATGGGCTGGAGACCAGTGGAGGACGGGTGCAGTTGCAAAAACTGCCCAAAGCAAGGAAGTCATATGTGCAAGGGAGACCAACAGCAGCATCAGTGTCAGCGCTACTGAGTCATCTCCCTGTTGGAACCAAGCACAATAGTGACACTGCCCCGCCAATGCCTTCCCTGCAAAGAAGTAATTTATTTTTCACCCTCTGTAAGATGGTCATCCTTTCTTTAAGCTCATGAAACCACCCTCTGTTTACTGAGTTCAGTTGCATTTAAGCAACTTGTGTGTGTTATATCACAGACAAGTTCCTTGGTATTTATGCAGTGGGAAAAAATTCAGATGAGTAAACTCGTGTTTTATGACTCAGCAGACATCATCTCAGTTTCTGGCTCGCACACGATCTCTTTCTACAACCTCGGGCAAGCTCGTTAATCACTTACTGTGCCATCCCTAAACTTCTCTTATCTGTGTCTCCTCTTCTATCCATCGCCTCCTTATTGCAAATGTTATCCTACACATTTGTGTAGCACTTAACAGCAAAGAAGCTTTGCTCCTGATAATCCCAAGGCATCACTGGAATTAAGAGTAATATCTGAGTAATTAACCACACCATTTCCTCATCCTTTAACATGTCCTCTGGATGCCTTCCAAAAATTGCCAAACTAGAAACTAGAGCACTAATAAGAATGTATCTCCTGTCATGTAGTTTGGCTAAAGGCTCCAGAAATAGGGAACTTTCAATGCTGAAAGACTCAGCACAGATGCTGTGCCGGCAGGGAACAAGGATGCAAAGGGAGAATTGGAGCCATGAGCTGCCTGGCAGCTACTGCAAAGAGTGAAGCTCTATTTGTTCACTGTAACATTCTCTGTCTCATCTTCTTCCTGCCAGGGTGTTGTGCATAGGTGACAGAACCCAGAAAATACACTTTGTTGCTCCCCCATAGGCTTAGAGTTATCTGGAGATATCAGGACTTTTCCTGGGGGTCTCCCTCCTATAAGATATTCCCAGGCAAAGAGCAAGGAAAGGGAAAGTGAAATACTCCCTAAAGAGCTGCCTGGAGATGTTGCAACGTACAAGATACCATGAAGTACCTCTATACCTATATCACCTGTAAGCAAGGTGCCACATAGCTAAAAAATAGTTCTGAAGTTCAGGAAAAGCTGACAGCAGCCATAGCAGTAGGTTTGAAGAAGAAATAAATGCCAAAGACAGGACAAAATGAGAGCACCCCTCCTTCTCAACCAGTTTCTCATGGGCCTAGTTTTGCCCCTCGGAGGCAGCTGGGTCGGACTGGTCTCTTTTGGCAGTAACCAAGGGCTTTATAAACATTTGTGTGGCAGCAGCTCCCTGTTTGATCTGCTCTCCCAAGCAGCGTTCTTGTACCAAAACCCAGTGGATTCCACAGCACTGCAATGTCTCCTGCAGGGTTGGGGAGCTCCCACAATGTCCCCATGGCAAGCTGCTAAGGTGTGTGGGATAATTCTGCTTAGGAGGGAGCACAGGGTTAGGAGACAGCACAGGGCTAGGAGACAAGAAGATAGCACAGTCTTTCCAGAGTCCTGCTCCAGTTGGAGAGGGGTTTCTGTGGTCTGTTATGAAGTGCTGGATGTTTACATTTTGCTTTTCCTGTCGGAAGAAATAGATCTGGCAAACATCCAGCAAGCTATTTCTGGAAAACTACTTTCCTGGTAATTAAAAGCACCTGGGCAGACTTTCCTTGTCCAAACAGCAGCATCTGGCCAGGCCAGGCTTTTAGGGTCAGTGTTTCAGGCAGTGAACAGCTTTAACAGTGGCAGAAACTCAAGAATTCAAGGTGTTCCTTCTTCACCTCATGCATTTTGAATGTCGATCTGCAACCCAAGGTGAAGACGACAATGAACTGAATGAAAGTCTGTAATTGCTAAAGTGTCAAAAGCTCCTCAAACCCCAGGCTTTCCTTCTGGCTCTGCCAGGTGTTCAAAGATCATGAGAAGAACTTAGAAATCATGTGTTCTTTGCCCCACTCCTCCCACCTTCTGAGTTATGGTTCTTTAGGGAACTTTTGGATCATTTTTCTGGATCCGACCATATTTCATTTAAAATAAAAGCTTGGAGTCTTTCCCGCTTGTGACGCAAATGCAAGACCTTCCGCAAGGAAAAAAACTGCTGCCATGAAGTTGGCAGTCACACTGTTAAAGGTGGTGCTGCTGTAGTCAAAGTGAAATTAAATCAGAGAAATTGAGATGACTGCAATTATTTATAGTTGGCTGGCAGCAAGATCAGACTTTGCACTGCATTTTGGCCTCTGCTACTTCCTTACTAGCTTTACTAGTCCATGGGTGCCTCTTAGAGAATGCATTGTGACTACCTACTGATGCCTGGGGAGGGCAGGGGGACTGGCAGGACCTCCTGAAAGCAAGATTATCTGTTGGCTAACAGCTGTCTGCCAGCTTCTTATGTCACAACCTAGGTGAAGCAGTAAAGCTCACATGGCCAAAGCAAGTGCTGTGTAGCTAGTGGGATACCAAAGGGAACATGGCCCACATTTGTGGATAAATGACTTATAGAAGTAACAGGACATGGATGGCAGTCTTCTGTGTCCAGAGGAGGGCTGAAGAACAAGGTGAGGCAAATTAGGGAATCTTCTTGGCAGCAACCCTCCAGAAAGGAATAGCAGCAACACTGACTGCTGAATAAATTCCTTCCTGTTTCTCTGCTAAAGCTCTTGTTTTTCTTTTATCTATGCCTGTCTTAACTTCTTCCTCAGCCCATGTTTTTATACAGCACCAAGCTCCAGAGACATACATCAGAAAGGTCAGTTCATACAAGAAAGGGAAGGATTTACTCCATGAAATCTTGAATCCTCTAAAGAAAAATCTAAATTATTTCTCTTATCTTATAAGGCTTATTTGGAAAATCAAAACTTCTAATGAGCATGCAGACAGCAATCAACATTAATCTTTCTGTATCTTAAGACCTGGGCAAGTTAAAACCCAAGGACCTCTTGAGAAGGAGAGTAGCAAATAAAATTTTGATAATTAATCAGAATCTCTTGGCTACTCAGGTCAACATATTCATGGTTTTAACTTTAATTTTGAATCATCTAGCTTCAGACAAAGACTTGCTGCATTGTGGAGATACACACCCCTTGTAGAATCAGAACTGGCTTATAGCCTAGGTAAGATTGATGCTGCAACAAATAATTTAAATTGGGTTGTAGCTATCTCACCAAACCATATATTAATAGTAAGAGCAAGAACAAGTTCTGGTGAAGAAAAAAATGTGTTTTCTAGAAGAGAAACTTAATCAGTTTTATTCCCCAGATTAATTAAGTATGGTGGATATAGGAAATGAATTAATTTTGAAAATGCTCCATTATAATTCCCTCTGATAACCACTAAGAAGCATAAGCACATCTTCCATTATCTCTTGCTTTCCTCAGCTACAGGGATTAAAAATCATTCAAAAGGACACACTGCTTTGAAACTACAAGACACCCACCTGCCTGGGACCCAGGCAACACTGGTCACATGGTTGTAGTAGATGGGCCCGGTGAGTATTCCCATGACAAGGATTTTTTTCCCTGTATCTGTCATTAAGTGTCACTCTTAGAGTGCATTAGCACAAAGAAGCCAGTGACTGAGAGTGAAGAGCTCAGTCCTAGCAGAAAGCCTCAGCACTGTCTGCTTTGTCAAAGATGACAGCATAGTCTGACAGAAAACCCATGCAATGTGCTTATGGCCTCTCTTGCAGTGCTTGCAGCCACAGACTGAGTCCTACCTCAGCAATGCTCCTTTAACAAGAAAAACCCCTAGTTTCAATGTTTCCTTGCTTTTGACTGCCTGATTTCATGTTCTGACAGTTTGTTTTATTCCTGATCAGCTGCTTTAAATCTTTATTTCCTTGCTTTAATGTCACCTGAAAGTATGAGTTGCATGAAGTAATAAGGCAGTAATTTTTTGCCATGCCCATGATATCTGTTTCCCCCTCACCCTGTTCTCTTCCTGTTTCTATTCTCACTGGCCACTGTTATTTCTTGCCAAAAAGGAGCAGTTTTGCAGTGACAAATTTAATTTGAGCAAGTGTACTGCTGCAGAACCACATACACTATTTACCTGAAAGGAGTTATGTGCTTAATCTCTCAACTAGAAACAGAGGTGACAGGTACAGCTCCTTAGCCAGGCACTCATGGGGACTAAAAGATTGCAAAGCCACATCCCCTCTGGCAGAGAGCATAGTCCATGGAGCCACTGCTCCTCTGCAAGGTGTGCTTTGGAGTTACTCTGCTCTGCAGCAATGAGGAATGAGGACAAGTATAGAAAGTAACAAACAATTCCTTATTTTCATAGCCTGTAAAGTTTTTGTAACAGCTTACATCTGTATAGATGCACTCTGGAAAGTTCAGGATCTTTCAGAAAAAGGAAGTTTTCCCCTTTAAG
Organism: Brachypodius melanocephalos; assembly: GCA_013398615.1. Lineage (NCBI taxonomy): Eukaryota > Metazoa > Chordata > Aves > Passeriformes > Pycnonotidae > Brachypodius > Brachypodius melanocephalos. Next base: position 2,418,372 of record VZSR01000520.1, read on the forward strand.
AGGACAGCTTATTCACCTAACATTTAAGCTGCCAGCTGTAAAATTAACTTGGATTGTTGCTGGTGAGTGCCTGTTGAAGCAGACTGAATCTAATCCATCAGTTTTCCAAAGGATCTGTACCTTCCACGGAGATTGTTAGTTGTGGATGTGGCTTCCTTGCCCTTTGGACTCTTGTTTTCCTGGGGAGCAGAAGTACTGTTCAGAACAGCCTGTTTAACTGAGGAATGACAGGTGGGAGCACTGCACACACAAGCTAATAATTCTGAAAGTAATGTGCTGGTTCATCATTGTTCTCATGCAAGAAATACACAGGGAAATAGCAGTATTTCATTCAATATTTGATGTATAGTTTATTATTTCACTTAGCAGAGTCTACTGAACATTTGTTTAAAAGCATTTCCCAGTAGCATCAGAAGGCTGTACAGTAGGGACTGGGTTCAAGTGATAGATAGAAAGGAGTTAGTTTAAAAAGTAGATAATTTTTAAAATGTTACCAAAACCCAGAACCTGGGATTTTTGAAAAGGATGCACCAAGCGAGGCACTTGGCTTTCAATGACAGTTGAAAGGCTAGCACGAGAATTTGGCCAGCTGAGCCTCAGCATGTCTTAAAGGATTTTAGGGCTGTGGTGCCACAGTAAATAGCAGGCTGTTGCCAAAACACCATTTCCAGTCAGACAGGACAAGTAAACAAATGAAGATCAGAGCACATCACCAGGCATTAGAATTGCATGTGCAGGGATGCGGATTCAGAGCCAGGGAGCTCAACCAGGACATCTGGGATGTGCACTGATAATTTTTTGATGTCAGCTTTTGTTTTATTCCCAGGAAAATTTCTTCTTAGCCTTCTTGCCATCTTGTTGTTTAAGCTAAGGGTTGCTGCCAAGCTGCTTGAAACCATCCCAACTCAACCACAGTGGTTTGAACACAGTAAATAGGACTTGACATCCACCAAGAGAAGCTTTAAGATATCTTTCTGATGTAGTGATGGATACAAGCACTTCAGGGATGCAGCCTCACCTCTTCCTTTTTGCTTCTTTGCTTCCTATCATTTTTTGCATGCCTTTGTAAAAAGAAGATGTTTACCTTAAAGCAGACGTTTCTGCAGAAAAATACCGGTTATGTGTAAAATAGGCCAGTCACATTCCAGCCAGTAGTTTCATTGCTCAGAAAACTGCTTCTCCCACTTTTATGGCATTGCCAAATGCACACTGCCATGAAAATAGTTCACGCTTCAATACCATCTGTTAAATGAGCACAGGATGATGTGCCTATACTTTAGGTGCAATCTCTGCTATGGACCAAAAGTGAAATGACCCTGAAGATGCTAATTGCTCTCCTAGGATGTCCACAAGCAGTCTCTTACTGATATATTTGAAATGCATCACACTTGGAAGACACCTGCACTTCTGCATAATTTCTCCACATTATTACTTACAGGGAGAAGCGGGGGTAGGGGTAGGGTTTTGCTAATAAGCAAAACTTTATAAAAGCCCAGCATTCAAACTGTGCTCCACTCCCCTCACCACAATTTGTAATGTCAGAAGAAATGGAAAAGGAGGCTGACTCATTTTGTCAAGGAATTTAAGTAGATTTAATTTTAACCTTTTAACTTTTTCCTTTTTTAATGGATACCTGCCACCTTGGGATTCCAGTGGTCATCCGTGACTCTGGAACAACAATCCTCTGATGTGGTGTTGTTTAAGCATCCGTATTTTTTGCAAGTGGTATCACAACCATTGCTTTTCTAACAAGTTTCTTGAGGTTTCAGTACTTAAAGGTGGCAGGGTGTGTTGTGAGAGATTATGGTAGATGGGGCTTCTGGACAACATGACGTATCCAGCCACTCCCTTTTTTAATGCCCTTGACAGAGGTTGCTAGTCATGCACACACCTGCTGGTTTCCAGGAGGCAGGTGATTTTCACTCATTATCAAGCACAGACTCAGCTGTTGTAATGTTTTGTAGCACCAAGTTTAGCTTGGTGTTATTTCATTTGGATTAAATAGTGCCATTTATGGGACTTAAATAGTAATTGAAAGTGATTCCACTGGAACTTTATTTGCCGAGAAAAATTTATGCCTTTCTTTCGTGAGCTTGGACACAAGGACAAAAAAAATTGGCAGGTGGAGAAGGGGAAATGTTTTGCCAGTTTCTGGTATTTCCCAGAATCCTGCCACTCACTGCTTCATGGCTCTCTATGCCACCACAGAGCTCTAGGTCCTGTGTGGGGCAGCTGAGCTATGGCTGTGGCCTTTGGTAATATGACAGGGACTGCCTATACTGAGTAGGGCTTTCTTCTTGCCCTTTCTGCAAGTCTGAGTAAAACTCTGATGTATGTTTTTTGTGCTAGAGCCTTTTGCAACTCATGACATTACTCCTGGCTGAAACCAAGTGATCACATGGGAACTTGTGTTGGTGAGACAGGCTATAGGAACACAACTTCCTTCCTATTCATTCCTGTATAGAAGATGACCTGTTTCAAAGGCTAGTGTCTATTTGAACTCAAATCACTTACAAAAATGTTCTGTTGTGTTAGAAACAGCTCAGGTGCTGTAGAATCATGCATATGCTGAGTTGGAAGGGACCCACATGGCTCCCAAGATATCCAGCTCCTGGCCCTGAACAGAACTCTCAAAATCACACCATTTGCATTGCCCAAACTTTGTCAGGCTTGCTGCTGTGACCACCTCCGTGGAGAGCCTGTTCCAGTGCTCAAACACCCTCTGGGTGAAGAACCTTTTCCTGATATTCAGCCTGAACCTCCCCTAACTCAACTTCAGGCCCTTCCCTCAGGTCCTGTCCCAGGTCAGACAGAGAAGAGCTCAGTGCCTGACTCTCCTCTTCCCCTTACGAGGAAGTTGTAACTGCAAGGAGGACTCCCCTCAGTCTCCTCCTGCCTGAATGAGGACCAGCTGCTCCTCATACAGCTTCCCCTCCAGGCCCTTCACCATCTTCATAGCCCTTCTTTAGATGCTTTCTAATACCTTTATATCTTTCTCATATTGTAGCACCCAAAACTGCACACAGGCCTCGAGGTGAGGCCAGACCAGTGCAGAGCAGAGCAAGACAATCACCTCACTTGACCTCACCTCCCCTGACAGGCTGCTGATGCTGAGCCTGAGGCATCCCAGGACATGGCTGGCCCTCGTGGCTGCCAGGGCAGCTGACTCAGTGCTTTGGAGCGTGCTTGTCTGTGGGGTTTTAATGCATATTTTCCCTTCAATTGCTATGTGAAACATATCCTCCCACTCACCTGCCTTCCCACACAAAGGAAGCTGGCCACTGAGTGAACTTAAGAGATTGAAAGTGTTACTGACTTCCAAAAAGTCATTTTCAGCTACAGCACTTCAAAGGCTTTTTGAAAACTGTGTAAAAAAAAAAAAAATATATATATATATATATATATATGTTCAGTTCTTTCAGGGTTTTTTTTGCTGGCCCCCACAGCAAAAACTGTCTTCTCACCTTCAGTCAAAATAAAACCATCCCAAATCTGGGACCAGAACTCAAGTTAACTTCCCTCTCATTGTAAGAAGTGCCATGATTTCTTTGAATACCCTGTCTGTTTCACCCTCCTGAAAGATGGCTCTGCTCAATGCACCTTTAATGTCTTGTAATGAAAAAATAAAAAAATTCTGTTTAGGAGTAAAAATACTACCCAGCAGTCCCCAGCCAGTACCCTCTGCAGCTACAGGTTGTGGAGGGCTTGCACCAGCAGATATCAGGTTAGAGCCCCATCCAACATTTGAAACCTTCCTGCATCCCTCATGATGATAGGACCATCCTCAGGTGAGGTATTTAGCCGCTCACTTTGGTGTTTTCTCACCAAGCTTCTGCTGAGGTTAGTGTAGTGTTCCTCTGTTGCAGTGTAAAAGAGATTTGTCATTGTGCTTGAGAGTTGTTCCCAAAAGATTCATCTCTGGATTCAGTGGTACATGGAAGCCTGGAGGACCCTTTTAAGGTCTGAGGTGGTGTAAGTAAGAGCCAGAGCAATGTCAACCAAAAAGAGCACTTTGGGCTCCCATAGCTCCAGGGCATTGAGCAACGATGGACAGGACAGAAGTTCATTTGGAATTCTGTGTGGGTCACAGATGTCCCATAATGTCTGAATCTGAGGATTTGCACGAGAAAGCAAAGCCAGAGCAGATCTTGGACCTGGGTCTGAAATCTCAGCAGAGAGCGCTTCCTCCTTTGTGAATGACAATAGTAGCATACCCTGTTACATGTTACCTGTCTTGCTGAGGTAGCAAGCCACATGCTAATATATTTGTTTCTTATATATGCTATATCCTCGTGCTTTGAACAATTTGGGCTGTAAACAGTAGCCAAGGAATGTGCTACTTGCCCAGTCAGTGAAGAATCCATCCAGTATCCTGTCTCCAGCAGTGGCATTGGGAGATTCTGTTCAGGAAGAGCAAGCAAATCTGACTGCTCTCTGAGTACCATTCCTGGCATCCAAACATTACAGACTCATCTCTGCCTTCTCCCTGTTTATGGACATATTGTCCATGAATGTGTCCATGAAATTCTGGAACTGCTCATACTGTTTGCCTTTAAAACCTGCTGTGACTACATATTTCACAAGCTCCTTGCCTGCCATGTACAAAAGCACTTTATTATGACTGTTAAATTTGATTTAGTGAACAGGATTTTAATTCATCTTATTCCCAGGGAGTTTTCTCCTCTCCTCATAGAAAACTCTCAGCTTTTTAAGGCTCACTTGATAAGACAGCTGTGTAATCATCCACATTTCTTTACCTGCTCTTCTTGGTATGTTCCCTCAGACCATTCTGTCCCTCTTGCAATGCTGAGAGCAGTGACAAGCCTCAGTCAGGACATGAGTGCACCTGGGTTTTATACATTGGCAAAACCATGCTCTCTGTATTGTTCTCAACTCCTTTCCTGATGATGTTTAACAATTGGACACTTCTGGCTGACACTGCCCATTGAGCAGATGAATTAAACTGTGAATAACTAATGACAATACACTATTGTGATCAAGGCTGGCTGTGGTATGCAGTGAAATATGGCCATTCTGATTTTTTTTTTTTTAACCACTTTCTACTGGCAGTCTCAGTGAAAGACAAGTATTACCAGCCAGGGTAACTGCTCCAAATTGGACAGTTTTGGATCACTAAATTTTTGCACTCTTCCAATTCTGCCCAGAGAATTGGTAGTATTCCTTATGGTCTAAAGTAGAGCATCCATAAGTAATATGTACATTCTTCCTGGATTTGTGTGCAGGGGCCCAACATGACTTAAACTTAGGTCTCTTTCGAAAACTTGATCATAAGGATGTGGAATAACCTCTTTCTGACACTTCCATTTGAAGAGGTTTTATGACTCAGATGCACAAATTAACTTCCAGTGAGTTAAAAAGTAGAAGCTTTAGCCCAGAAGCAACACCTACTCAGTTTCATAAACCTGTCACACATATAGCTTTAATAAGAGCCTGCAGAATAAACAAAACTCACTTATAGAAACAATTAGGCAGTAGCAGTTGTAATTCAGGAAATTTCCAGCAGATTAGTAACAAGCTGTGAAGAGCCTGTGGCCTGAAAAGCAACCTTGAGCCTCTTATTCCTAGGAAATTGTTTGTGTTGTGATGGTTATTGCTGCTGAACAATTAGCGTCTGGAAGAGCTTTAAAAAATTTGGCTTTTAATTTCTCTTTTCCATTTTCAGCATGTGAAGGCTCCAGTTCTGGCATGAATCACAGCTCTTTGAGATCCATCTCTTCCCTGAGGTGTGCATGGGTAGCAGTGAACCAGAGAATGCTATAAAGGGCAGGAGCATGGATCGAAGGAAGTAATCAGGTACACATGTGATTCTTTCTCCATGGAGCTTTCAAAATCTAATCAGAAAAGCTTTTTTGGAACTCTCCTCTCAGAATTTTAAGCAGCGTAGAGGACACAAATATTCCTCTAGAATCTGTACATAAGGAAAAAAAAAAAGTTTGATTGTTATCAGTGGTTTTCTTTTCTTTTTTTCCTCCAATGAATCAATTAGAAATTGCATTTCTGTTTTATGTTACAAAATAATGAGACTTCTTAGTGCCTGATGTTTCTTGACCCTTTTTCCCCCCCTTTTCTTGTGGCTGCCTTCAACATATCTATCTGAGTCTTTTCAAATGCTTATGAATCTTCATAGTTCACTCCTCTGTCCTACAGACAACAATCCCTGATAGCTGGAAGCTGGGTACTTCCAACACCCCAGAAATGTCTCTGGAAAGGAGTCAGTTCTTTCCTTGAGGTCTGGTAAGAGTCAGTCAGAGAGATACCCTGAAACAGTAACAAACCCATGCTCTCTGTGTGCCAGTTTAACCTGCTGTGCATGAATCCTACTGATGGCATTAGTTATGGTTATAATTAAAGATATGCCATGAAGGCAATTTTTTACTACAGTCCTCGAAATACTCTGCTTAGAGATGCCTACAAGCAAATTTAATGCAGTTCTCTACTATTTTGGATGCTCCAGAAACGAGAATGTGTCCCAGAACTTCATAGGTTCAGGTATGCGACATACAAGTAGTCATGACGTACACTCAGCCACAAGTGTTAATGAGAAAGTAATTAATTACAGATGCCATGAACCTTGTATTTGAAAAGCCCCACCAGTTATACCAGATCCAGACAGATGCGGTCTGGTGAAAAGTGCTCAGCTTCCTGTAATAGCTGCTCAGTTGCTCTCTGGAGCAAAGAATTAACATTGCCTAAGAAATATAATGCCCTTTGTTTCTAAATTGAGTTCTATGGCCTCTTCAATGAAGAAGAATGAGTGAACTTAAAAGTCCAAGGATGCCTAGAGTCTGGAGATGGCAACATCAGCTTGGAGATACTTAAAATTTTAACAGGTGAGAACCACACTTCTTGCTTTCTTGGTGCATTTTTTCTTTTTTTTTTTTTTTTCCATTTAATTTTCTCTTTCAGAGCTGGCTGCCATTACTGCTGACATCAGTGAAGAGATTCCCACTGAATTTAAAGGACAACTGGATTAGTTACCAGGTTTTTGTGCTGGAAAGGGGTATGCAATTAAAAAAAAGCCACACTGTTCCTGCTGGGCTGGAGCCAAGGATGACCAAGTGTACTTGCTCAAGTGCCGCTGTGGCACTTTAGGTGCAGCCCAGACAATGGAACCCAGTCTGGCCAGAAGCTGCAGTTTGGCAATTTAAAACCACTGGGGTCTGCCCAGGCATGGGGAGCAGCAACAGGGAATTTATTTTATGAGTCAGAGCTATAATTTCCAAATGGTAGGGTTTGATCTGCAGAAGTTGTGTCAGCATAACAACTTCACAGCAGCCGGTGAGATTTCTGTCAGCTGTGTGCTTTACCAGGAGTCCTCAGCTGAAAAAAAAATTCTCAGGTGCTTTGCACTGAATGGAAGGCATAAAAAGTTTTATTAATGTTTCTTGTATAGTGTTTATTGCCGCATTTCAGTACTCCCTAACATAGAAACCCCTCCCTTTTCTGAAGTAATTATCTATTTCCTACAAATCTTACTGATATGAAGTGATGCCTATACACTGTCTAACTCCAGCTGTAGGTCTCAGCCTCCCAAAAAAGGTTTGTGTGTGCCCTTACAGAATGATAGAATAGTTTGGGTTCGAAGGGACATTTAAAGGTGACTTAGTCCAGCAGCCCTATGATAAGCAGGAACATCTCGAGATCCATCAGGTTGCTCAGAGCCCTGCCCAACATCTCCAGGGATGGTTCATCTACAACTGCCCTGGGCAACCTATTCCAGTGATTCACCTTCTATCTAGTCTGAATTGACAGTCTTTTAGTTTAGAACAATTCCCTCTTGTCCTGTATCAATGGGCCATGCTAAAAAGTCTGTCCTAATCTTTCTTACAAGCTCCCTTTAAGTACTGAGAGGCTCTAATATGGTTTCCCAGGAGCCTTCTTTTTTTTCCAGGGAACAACCCCAATGTCCTTATTCTTGTGAATTTTCCCATGAACTCCCATGGAAATAGTTGCTTCCGTAATGCTATGCATATGTTTTGAGGGCTCAGAAAGACAGGGAAATGACAAACATATGAGCTCAAAACTTCTGAGAAAATGAGGACTGCCAGTGGTTCCGTAATCAAAGATATGCTCTGTAAACTGTCCCTGCCTCCCCCTTACCCTTATCCAAGATGAATGAAATGTGGAACACTTCACTGAGCCTGGGAAGTAAGTTAAGGTTATAAAAGTGATTGCGTTTGATGATGTCACGTCCCTTTCGATGACACGGATAAAACATGTCCAAACCCGTGCCTGGAGCGGGATGAGACTTTCTCGAGGGACAGTTTGGGGACGAAAAATGTGCAACAAGCAGAGCCCCTCACTGCGGCAAGCCCTCGGCGGGCCTCGGCCGCCCCTTACCCCGCCCGGGGCCGCGTGTGGC
>VZSR01000520.1:2426854-2475429 GCA_013398615.1 Brachypodius melanocephalos
GGGCGGGGCGCGGGGGAGGGCCGGGACGCCGGGCGGTGCGGGGCTCAGCCCGGCCATGTCTCCGGGGGCGGCGGCGTCGGGCTGAGCGGCCGTGCGCGCAGCGGGGAGCTCTCTCCGCCACCATGAGGCGGCTGCTCCTGCCCTGCCTCCTCCTGCTGCTGCCGCCGCTGCTGCTGCTGCCGGCCGAGGTGAGACCGAGCTGCGGGAGGCGGGGGGCTGCCGCACCTGCCCCCGCCGCCGCTGCCCCGGCTCGGCGGGGAGGCGGTGGCCGGCGGGGCAGGTGTGCGGCCGGGCTCGGGCTTTGTCCCGCGGCGGCTCCGCCGGTGCCGCCCGTGGAGGGAAGGGCTGGGGAGGCTGGGGAGCCGCGGTGTGGCCCGGCGGGGGCGTCGCTTACCTGGGGCGGCATCCCCGCGGCCTCCCCTTGCCCCCGCCCGGCCGCAGCGGGGGCTGTGCCGGGGTTTAACCGCGTGGCTCCTTTCGGGGCATGAGGCTGCCCCGGTTGTTTTCCTGAGTAAATGCTACCTTGGGTACAGCGGGGATGGCTCTCGTCTCCCCAGTGTTGTAGCTTGCCCTCCTCGCGTCGCTGCTGGTTAATTGTATTAATAGGGCATCTATGGTGATAGGGTATTTGTGCATCGCCCGTGCCCATCACCCGCTGGATTACAGCTTTCGGGTACAGCGCGGAGTTTCCACGGGAAAATGCTGCCGTGGTGCGGAGCGGGCAGCCCTGGCGGTCCAGGGCAGCAGATCAGCAGGAGGCCTTGGCCAGCACGCTTGGCTTTGAGGCCCCGCTCTGCTCCCACGTGTGTTGCAGGATGTTCTTCCAAGAACACCTTCCAGTGATGTAAATCAGAACGCTTGCCAGGTGACCCACTCAGCATGCTGGCACAGGCTTTCTCACCCTTGCTTCCCTCAACTGATGGTGCTCTCAGTGTTCCTGTAGGAGTGCTTCATGGCTGCTGTGAACTCTGGTGTTTTGAGGCTTGCGGAACTTTTGCTTCCAGATGTACCCTCTTGTCCTCTCTGCCTCAATGGTTTCTGCTACAGAAGTGTGAATGTGTGTTGATAGGAACCAAGGTGCTCAGTAATCTATGATGACAGATCTGCCTGAGAGCTGCAGAGCAGAACTGTACTGCTGCTTTACATTTTTGGCTACTTTTTCCTTACCTGGCGTTGGCACCAGCTTGTGATTACAGCCCATGGCTGTTGTAAACCTTTGCTTCCTTGTCTTGTCTGTTTTAGTTTGGGTTACCTTGCAGTGTTTTGTCATTTGATCTCTGTTTGTCGTTGTACCAAGCCTAGGCTTAAAAATCTCTTCTGAATAAGTGCTAAAACTGAATTGGGTATTAAAGTACACCAGCATTTTGAAAGTCCTCAGAAGAGGCCTAGATTGCCCTTGGGTACAGCCTTGCAGGATCTGCCTGCCATGACCTCTGTTGTTTGTTATTTTTCTTCTCAAGCTGGGTATGAAATCTTGTGACTTTGTGATGTCTGATGTTCTCTAAGTCAGGCTCTTAAAGGGTGTCTAGTATGATTAGTAATAATACTAAAAAAGTGGACCCTCTCCTGAATTACATGTAATTATATTTATGCATTCATCGTCTTGGGACTGAGCTGCAGACCCTCAACTAGGTCTTGTCATCCACTGGTGTTATCAGAGCTCCTATCAATATGCTACAGGACACAGGTAGATCTGCAGATTTTGGTGTGGCTCATGATTTTAGGTGGGAACTCTGCAGCTCATAGTGTCACTATTGAAAATTCAGAAGACAACATTCTCAATTTTGACTTAATTGTACCTGTGAATATGAAGGCTGAGGCAAGGAAGTCTAAGTTTATCAGGCTTTTTAACTAGTGCTGATCAGCACTTGGTGGAGTTCTGAACATTAGGAGCACATGCTTGAACTGCAGACAGGTGGGGAGAAAGGTCCTTTAGGATTTTTTTCCTTAGAGGAATAGGATGTAAACCAGGTGCTCACTGATGGTGTGATTCTGCAAATCATCCTCTCATTTGAAATGACTAAATTTCACTGTAGCCACTTAGGTGGGATAACTCATATTGGAAAAGGTCATTATGTGTCTATAGTCTATAAGCAGTAAGAATAAAGCCTTGCTTGGAGGCAATGCTTTAAGCACAATAGTTGCCCATTCCAATGCTATTCACGTGGTGTGGCCCTCTAAAAATGAGGATGTTCTCTAGTCGGGCACAGTTCTGCTCTTTGTGTAGGTTCTTTGCGCAGGCTCAGGTGGGTGTTGGAGTTGGCCGGTGTTGTTTGATGTGTGGCACGTGCTCAGGTACGGGGACATAGCCTGGCACTACCTGGGGAGGCATTTAGCAGCTGCAGGTAGGTGACAGCAGCTGGCAGGACTGTCAGGCACGTGGCGTGAGCTGGGCTTCGTGTGTTGCCAGTGAGAATTATCACCCCTTCTCTGCGGTCTTCCAGCCAGCCCCTGAATGGGCAGGCAGCGAGTGGGGTGGCAGTGGCTCTGGGCTGGGTCGGGCCTCTGTGTTGCCTTTCAGATGACTGTGGGGTCGGAGCAGGGACAGTGCGCCACACTGACACCATTGTGGGCCCAGCCACACGCAGGGACTGGGAAGCAGCCGGAGCTGTGGAGTGGCTGTGTCATGGCAGCTCCTCAGTGGTGTGATGGGCACATGATCCTTCTGTGGTGTTTTTTATGAAGGATAAGCGTCTTGCTGATTTTTGAGGAATTACAACAGTAGGCAAAGTTGGAGTTGTTAAAAAACAAACCTTGCTCCCTGTGTTTTATTGAGAGTGATTATATTAGTTATAGATAATAACCAGATGATAAATAACATCTATTACTAAAAGAGCAATGGACAGTGTTTTTGAGCTTGTTTTGGTGTTTAGCATTGCAAATGCCTTTTATGTGGCCCTAATAGCTTTTTGTAACATCTTATTCCATACACAGAACTACTGATACTGTGTGAGTTGATTATATGGGATTATGACTTAATTACTGGTCTGAATTTCCAACAGAGGAGTTGAAATGAAGAACCATCTTATCTCAAATGTGGGCTTGCCACGTGTGTATGTTGCATGTGAGATAATTTCTGCTATATATTGGTTATTATTAATCGTCCTTGTTGAGTATTCTGAATAGTACACTAAATTTAAATTTTAGTTTGTGGAATTATTCTGGGTAATCTTCAGCACATGCATGAAATTAATAGTAATTTCCATTTAACTTTGTAACAAGTCTACATACAGCGCATTGATAGGCTTAGAAAAGAATAAAGATTGGGATATGTGGGGCTCTCTTGCTGCTTCTGTACATGCACTTCTGGGGTAAACCCTTTAATGGCCACGATTAAAAACACAGGTATGAGCACTACTGATCTGGAGACCTGAGCAGGCCTGAACTTAAGCAGCATACACCAGAAGGGGAAGCTGTAGCTGTGAACAGAGTTTGCTTCTGTCTGAGGAGTGTAGAAATAAACTTTTCATCTGCCAGGCCAGGTTATTTTTATGTGGTGACTGCTTTCATTTTTGTTTAAAACGGCAACTCAGGTTAATTTCCTGAGCTTCTTTGTGTTCCTTACAAAGCCCCACAACAGAAGCACCTTCTGCAGTGCTCAATGGAGGCTTTGTCTTCAGCGTGGCATGGATGTGCCTAGCGCTTCCTTAGAGTCATCGGCTGGCTGCACATTGCAGCACACTCACACGGTTTCCAATACTTTGAGTCTCCAGCCAGCAACACACAACGAAATATCTTCTTCTGCATATTTGAGATGAGAATTCAGGCCCACAGTGGAAATGTTGTCTGTGCAAACAGCCACGCTATTATTAGTACTTCCTCAATTATGTGAGCTACATGCAAGTCTTTGTGGAGAATTTTCATGGCATGTAATCTTTTATGGTTGGAGTTTCTAAATATGAGCGAAATTGCTGCTGTTTTAAAATCTTTGATTGTTCATTGTGCAGGGCATAATCTATATAATTTTAATTTATGCATTTCCTTCTTTCTACTGGAGTTACAGTGTATCATAGAGGGAGCATTTTGACCGTGTTGGAGAGTGGTTGGGGTACTTGGATGTTTGCAGGTGCAAAGCTTGTCTGTGACATTTACTTGCCTGCTTGAAAGAGTCTCAGTATGTGCAAAGGCAAGAGACACTACTAACCCAGTTGGTGGCTGCACATCTGGTTGTTAGCCTGATGCTTTTAGTTTGACTCCAAAATTTGAATGCAAATAGTACCTTGAACATCGTGAAAGGTTGCTGGAAGTGTAGGAGGAGCTAGTTGAATTTTCTCCAGCAGACAAGGCCTACCACTATGTAAGGATGAGAGAGTGAAAGTGCTTTGCCTTAAATGGAGCTATCAGTAGGAAATTAATTTTCAGTAGGAGATGACTGTGCAGGGGAGGACTTTAATTGGGAGGGGGTGAACATGTGCTAATATGAAGTGTTAGAAAGCAAAGAGTGTGGGGGAAAGAGTGATAAGGCATCACAGGAAGAGAAGAATAAAACAGATGCACTGCTCTGTAAGGCTGCACCAAGGCTCTTCTCTAAGTGCTTTCCAGCTGTTCCCAAATGTATCTGCACATAAACAGGCCTCTTGGGGCTATTAATCCAAAATTCCAGGAGAAAATCCAAGATTAAATGGGAAAAGTATTTCTGTAATCCAGCAAAGAATGGACATATAAATGTGGTCCAACCAGAGTTGAATCAATAAATTCATGGCCTCCTTTAGTTATCTTCTGTTGCCTTCATGGGCTTTAAGTGGAAGAGGTATGTCCGTGTCTTTCCATAGATGTTGTTGGTATTTGGCATGTCACTGAAAATACTTTTCCTACCGTCATCAGGAAATTGGAATAACTCCTTGATATTAGAAACCAAGCAGTCCACCCATCACTCTTTTCCTTTCTGTGCTCTCTGTGAAGATACCGAAGGCCATGTAGGAACGCTTCTTTTTCCATTGATAGAAATGTAATAGGAGAAAAGGTAACTGATTTTCACTGTGTCTCAGAACAGAAGAAATTGCACCTATAAAGAAGAAGAAATGGCAGCTCTATATGGGGGAAGGAGTGATGGTGGTGTTTGCTGTGGCACCAGACCTGTGGGGTCTGTAACTGACCTTGGCTATACATGGTGCTTCAAACCCAGCTGGTCTGAGTGAGGGAGAGGGCTAAGGCTGTGTTTGACATGAGTACTGCTTTGGGAAGGAGAAGGGACTCCTGCTGGGATCACCTTCAGGCACTCCTTGCCTGTGCCTGGAAGTCTTTCTCTCTGGTGTTGCCCATCTGCTTGTTTCCTGTTCTTCTTGTACCTCCCATTTGTTTGGTACACTTTGGAATCTTCTCATTCTTTTGTACAGTTTTAGCCAAACTGAACAGGTAAAAGAAACTCTACACATCTAGTGTGTCATTGGGAAGTTCCTATTGCATGCAAAGGTTTTGTTGTGTTCTGCATGTGGGCTTTTGCTTTAGGGTTGAGAATATGGGTGCTTTCTTTGAACGTTGGGTTGTGTGTTTTGTTGAAAGGGCTTAATGGTTTTTTGGTTGATTGGTTTGGCTTTGTGGTGTGCGTAGAATGCTGTCCACATACTGTAGTACTGGTTTCTGTGCACCAAATGAGCCAGGGTTTGAGTGGAAAGAATAATTTGTTGAACTTCAGCCCTATTTTCCTCATTGAAGGTAAGAAATTTTTGCTTCTGAGACTGTAAAATCATCAAGTACAGACCTGAGCATCAGGTGCAGAGCTTTATTGCAAATTATAGCCTGTCTCTTGTGGCCTGGTAAGCAGATGCAGTCTCTTAGCAGTTCTGAGCCCCAAATTGCTGGAGCCCTCTCTCCCATCATAGCCCAGGTGAGTGCCTGGGAGCTTTCCCTTGTTAGGCTGTTAGATTTGTATCTACAACACAGCTGGCTCTGTGATTAGGTGCATTCTCAGAGTAATTCCTTACTTCCTTTTGGCACTATTTTGGTACGGTTTTTTTTTTTTGTCTGCCGGCTTGCAAGCAGTTGGGCTGCACCTAGCCTGCATGGGAGTGCTCCCCAAAGAGGGTTATTTGTGCAGACCAGCTTTGTGGAAACTCAACCTGTCCTTGGTCATTGAGGGATTGTAGCTTGGCATGGCTTTAGATGTATATTTTAAAACCTCTGCTAGTTCAGCAGGATTTTTTTTTTTTTAATGGAGTATGTCAAAATGAATCATTCATGGATGTCTTGGCAGGTGGGTGGTAAGAGAGAGAACTCTACATGCCTGTAAGAAGACTCCTGGTCCAGTTCATGATGTTATACATCTCGCTCTGCTTGCTGATGGTTTGTCTCTGCAATGGTAGATGGCTCTGGAGGGTGTTTTTGCACAGGAATGCTGGTGGCTTTTCTTTCTGCATTCCCCATCTTGGTGGAGCTTAGACAGAGCTTTCTGTCATTATTTCCTCTTGTGCACTTGGACTCTAGTAAATTAGAGCACTTGTCATAAGCTTCCTTGTTTATTTTTTATATACACATGAACAGGTCACTGCTGGCAAGCCTGTTTCAACATACCTGGTTTTGAGTCCTCACTTTCAAATCCTATTTTCTAACAGCTCTGTTCCTTGAAGTAAGAAGAGAACCATGCAAAGGATGCCAGCCAGAGGATTGGTTTGTGAGGACCATATTGACTCATGAGATGGGGATGCTGCAAAGGATGAGACAGCAGAGCTTAGCTTTGGGGCAGGCTAGCCTATATAAACAGCAAAGCATGGGATCATCCATGGTGTTACAGGCTGGGAAAGCTTCCTGCTGCCTCCCCATAGCAGTTGTTGTGCCTGCAGGATCAGCAGTCCCTGTAAATAAGTGGAGGTTGCTTCTTTCTGCTGCCTTTCCTTCCCAGCTTTTCCTCATGCCCAAAATAGCTCAGACAATGGAGTCCCAGACTGTCCCCTTGAAACTTTCAACTTAATTTTCCTGAAGTACAGAAGGGGAAAATTGTGAGACTTCGTTTCAGTTACCTTCATGTGTCTCCATCAGCTTAAGGACAGCTGAAGTGTTAGTTACTCTCTGAATTCATAGTAAGAGTTGTCCCATCTTTGTATTTATTTGTCAGAACTTGCTCTGCTGCATGACTTTGTGCAAGGTGACCTCTGTGCTTTGAAGTGGAAAGAGCAGGGTGGATGCTGGAGTGGAAATGCACGAGGCTTCCACCACCGAGGACATCTGGATTGGAAAGGCAACCAGTTTTGTGTGCTGGCAGGGGTTTGGGGTAAATGGGCTCTCTGAGAGCAAGATGTGGTTTTGACTGACAAAGAGAAGAGCTTCCACTGTTCCCCTCTGGGATGCAGGTGAAAGAAATGCACATTAGCAGAAAGTAGCAGTGTGGAACCATCAGAAGATACTGACTTGGCCTTTCTGGTGGTTTTAGTACAATATGAGATGTGCCATGGTTTCACTGTACTTTATAACCAATAAATGTGACTTTTTATGAAACACAATCTGAGGAAAAGAATGGGTGCCTGTGGCTGGCATCAAATTTACGTATGTAAAATTGCATTGTGTTAATCAGGGAGTTTAAAGTTTTCTTCCTTTTGTGATCATGATCTTTGATTCTGCAGGAATTTTACATACTTATAAATAAATCAAATTGAGGGGGAAATACGATGGACAACAATAAATTCGTAGGGTCATTTTGGATCATCAAATTCTGTTTTCTTTATTTGCTTTTCTCTAGTGAAGGCAGATATGGGGATTTTTGACACTGCATGTTTTATAATTGCCTCTATGTCCTCTTGACACTGCATGTTTTATAATTGCCCATTTAGAACCAAGTTTGGAATTGAGTCCATGGCGTTGCTGCTACATGGATTGTACTTTATAAAATCTAGTGTTCTTTCCATCTGCTTGCAGGGTCACCTGCTTCTTCTAATACTTGGCCTGAAGTTCAATACCAATAAAAATGTCCTTTTGGTGGTCAATTCTGATGTGATTTTTTTTTTTTTTTTTTTTTTTTTTTTTTTTTTTTTTTTTTTTTTTGCTAAGTAGGTTGTGCCTGGTTAGCTGAAGTGTTTGATGATTTCACCTTCTATGGATTTATACTGTTTCATTTTATAAAGGGGAAATACAGGAATTGTAACCACGGTTTCCTTCCCACAGTCTTTCTAAACGTGTGTCTTCAACAAAAAAAGAAGTTCTTTCTTAGGGGAAGTTTGTTGTCTTCAGTTCAGTTTACATAACTCTTTCAGGGTAATTCACCTCTCATTCTGTGCAGCTGGGCACCAGGGAGAAATGAGCAGCCCAGCTCTGAGGTCAGGATCTGGCCCTTTTAGCTGGCACAGGCCTGGTGTTCTAAACTCAGAGTTTCTGATAGATTTTGTGTCTGACAGCTGAGGAAAGGAGACTGACATGCTCTTATGTGAGGTAAAGGAGCAGCAGGATAAAAGTTCGTTGTTTTTTGTTGTGTGTGGGGTTGGTTTTTGTTGTTGTTGTTGTTGTTTTTTGTTTGTTTTTTTTTTTTAAATTCAGTATCTCTCTGCTGTTCAAAATCCTATTTCTGAGATGAGAAAAGGAAAAAAAAATTGTAGAAGTTTCTTTTGCATTTTTTTTCAAGTAAGTGGTAGACTAACCAGTTATTCTAATTACCTTTGTAATGGTTTTAAGACTTCTTATAACCAACTAAAAAGCTGCTTGCATTGTTGGTACTGTTAAATTGAACATGTTCATTGGAGTGATCAGTGAAAAATTAAATGTGTTGCCACATCCACTTTACAATAATTGAAACTATCCCTGAGCATATGCTAAGCACTGATAGGTGTTGGTGTTGTGAATGTGTTAAATGAAATCTAATTTTAAGACATAATTATGGGAAAGGACAAGGCTGTAAGATCTGGAAGTGGATCTGTTGGGCCTTTGTTCTGTAATCTCCATAACAATGCAGGTAATTGTATATGACAAATCTCAACAATACAGTCCTTTGTCCCTATTAAAAGAGAGAAAACTTGCCTTTGTCTGTAACTTATTAAGGACTTGCATTTGGACATGTTAAAATTTGGCGGAGATAGTTCCAGAGGAAAAAAAACCTAGCTCATTAACAGAAGAAAAAGAAAGTTATTTTATGTGTTGAATCCATTTGGAAACATGCCTTTTTCCCAACTTAACAGTTACAGATGAAATGTTGTTCCAAAGTGTTTAGATGTTTTTTCATAAGATGTGACTTTAATGGCCAAGTTCTCCAGCAGTATGTTAGTGCATTTTTATTTCCTTGTCTTTCTCTCCAGTGATTTTTTTCACTACTGCTGAAGGGTAGTTGATCTAAAATGTAAATATCTTAACATATTTTTATGTGAATTTAAGATTATATAATGAAAGTGTAAATGTTTCTGAGCTTTTATTGTATGTACCCAATTCCTCTGTGACATTCTTTTTTCTGATGTCTGCTGTACATGCGTAGTAAAATAGCCACATTAATAATCAGCTCTATATTCATGAGTTTGAAGGCCTAAAATTCTTGGAAAAAAGGAGCTGTATCCTTAACTAACTTTATAATGAGCTTTAAAAAAACCACCAAACACCCAAACTAAAAGAAGTCTTCCAACAAGCTGTTATATGCTTTTGATGATTAAAAGATACAATTAGTTTATTGTACTCTGAATTAAGCAACCATTCTTTCTTTCTTGCCCTCGATATTTTTGGGGAGTCCTGCCACTGCTGATGAGTGTGCATGTGCTGAGCTTTAGCCAGCAGCAAATATTTGCAGGTGCATGCAATATCTGGAGCAGCCTTAGGCAATATTCATTTCCCAGTCCTACAAGACAGATAGATCTACGGCATGTGGTTTAACTGGTATTTATTTAACTATTGTCTCCTGACTCAGTCTTTGTAATTTTACATGTATCTGTCCAGCTATTTCCTGGTTCAGTGTGTGAAGCACAACAGTGCAGGAGGAGTGAGCAGAAGGTCAAAGCTGCTGTTTAGTTACTGCAGAGCATGCTTTTCCCTCTTCACTGGTAATGGAGCCTAGTTCTCTTTGTGGTGGAATTGGTTAGGGCTTCATCTAAGTGGTGCAAATAGTTCTCTTCTAAATTTCTGGAAGTTTGAGCACCCTACCAAAAATAAATTGTCCTTTTCACTGACTTGCACTGTTTTCGACTTGCAGGAAGGGACTGCTGTCCATCCAGCAGTTAAGTCATTAATGTTAATGACTGGGTGGTTCACACAGAGCAGGCCCTGCTCCATCCTGGCAGAGCCACTGCCTGCTTGCAGTGCTGCTGCTGGACAGAAGTTCATTTCTGATAACCTTCACTGTTATAACCCACAGGTTATATTGCATGCAGAATTCTGTGCAGTGCATTTATGGTTTGTAAGCAAGCAGTGCGTGCAGTGATTTCCTCCTATCCCTAGCTTTTGGGCTATTCACAACACCTGGCACAGTTGCTAAGAAGAATAAATTGTAATGCCCACATCTGTGAAAAACCTATTGCTGCTGATTGAGTCTCCTGCAGTCTTGTTTCTGCAAATTGCCTACCTTAGTCGCTTCTTCCCTCTTGTAAATGATATTTTTTTAATTGAAAAATGCAAGATGAAAAAGAAAACAGGTGTCTCATATGTAGACATTTATTCAGTCGTTGCTACATGTGGTATTTGTCACTGTTGTCTCCAGATTTCATTAAAATTCATTCCATGAATGTTAATCTGAGTTTTACAGTGAGAACTGGTCAGCTGAACATTCTGTCTCCTCCTGTAGAAATGTGTGGAAAAGATGGGAGATAAGATAGTGCCAAACTTCAGTTTCCGTTCTGAACAAAGACCTCTTACTTTTGCTTTCCTGAAGTCAGACATTTGCTGTTTCATGCTCCAGCATGAAACATAGCACTGGTAAAATCCTGCTGGAGTTCTGAAGATAATGACTGAAGTTCCAGGACTTGCAGTAGGTTGTTGTGTCAAGGTTTGTTTGAGGACTTGGGAGCTGCTCACCTACCACCCCTCAAATCTTTTTTTGCACTTCCCTTTCTTGCACTGGTTGTATTGTGTGACCTAGAGGTTGTAAGTGTCATAGGACACTATAGTTGTACATAGATACTACTAAGGAATCTTGTGGGGTTAGGATCTCTGGCAATGACTTCAAAAAAGAGATCTTCCTCAGTCAGCAGGTGCATACTGGAAATCAGCATAGTGCCCCATCTCACCTGTCTCCATCAGAATTCACTTCTGCTCACAAACTGCATCAAAAATGAGAGCTGAAGGGGGAAAAAAGCTTCCTTTGTACAGCTTCCTGTATCTTGTGAATGCAGGGTTCCTTTTTGGTCGTGAATGGGTTATAAATCAGACAAAAGCAGGGTTGTGGGGTCTTGTCTCTTTCTTCACTAAGTGAATTGGCTAATTCTTGGTGGGTCTGTAGATAGGAAAGGCATTCCTTACATCAGGCACAGATGGGGAAAGGGTTGAGATAGACATTTACCTCTAGACACAAGGCAGCCTGTGGTAAACCACTCAAGTGCTTGGGGAAAGGCAGTAGGAGCGTGAGTGAGGCTGCACAAAACCTTGGCAGGCATTTAGTGGGACAGTGAATATCACCCTGGATACATGTCATGGAGCAAGTCCTGATTCTGAAGCCACTACTCAGCAAGTGAGGCAGCAAGAGTCATTGAGATGCTAGGGAGCGCCTGAAGAGATGGCACATGGATGTGCAGATCCTGTTAAAGGTAGAAGCCATTACATTGAAGAAGTGCAAAGATCAGCTGGTAAAATGTCTGCATTGGAAATGGCTTGTCAGGCTGTTCTAGCCCCAGACGGTGTGTCTTGAACATAACTGAAACCAGCTCATTTGTTGCCTTTACGCAGCAAATACTGCCTTGTTCCTAACCAACAAAACCCACAGTTTGTTTCTGGGTGTCCTACAGGGCTGTGAGTGGTCTTGTGAGCAGTCTGTGGTTTGTATGCATGTTTGGAGGACTTCAGTTAAAAATGTTCCTGTCCTTGCTTTAATGCAGCAAAGAGAGCTAAACAAGAGCTGCGTGTGGGTACAGCTGAGGAGGACAAGTGTACTACTTAAGCCTGGGGTGTAAGCACTCCTTCATCATGTCCATCTCTGTGGAAGCAGGAGCAAAGTTTCTGAAGAAAAGGCAGTAGGTTGTTGGGGGAGCATGATGAGTAAACAAAGTGTACACGAGGAGCAAGATTGCTGCAGCCTGCGTAAGCTGACAGTGTGCCTCAGCTGTTGAAGCAGAGCCCAAGCATGTGCTGTTTCATTACACAGAGCTGGACCCTACTCTCTCTGACATGAAACCAACCAGTCCTCCTCCTTCTTCTTAATTAGATCCTCTTGGGATGAGACATCCCTTTCTGAAATGAGAGGGAGGCCAAATTCACACACACCCGCCACCCCCGGACCTCTGCACACTTGACAGCTGTGATAACATGCCACTGTCCCCTCTAATTTGGATACTAGTTAAAAATGATGGAAGGCATTTCTGGACAGCCAGTGCTGAACCTGCAGGTTCTCTCCACATGAGATCACCAGCTGTGTGCTGCTAGTGAAGAGGTGGTGATGATCAGTGTCTGCTGATGGTCAGCCCATGATGATCTGAGAGCTGAAGAGGAGTGTGCCTGTCTGGTTCATCTGCTTCACTGCACAGCAGCAAAGTCTCCAGTCTATGGTGACCATTATTGAGAAGATGTGACTGGTGTTAGTGTTTGAATATATACATATACACATTCCAGGATATTGCTCAAAGCTCCCTAGCTGGGAGTGAGGCTGCCTTGCTTGCTTTGAAAATGCATGGGAAGGCAGTCTCTGTTTTGAAGTGCCCAAATGTGTGTTATTTTAAGCATGTATGAGTGTAAACACAGAGTCTGAATTTAGGGATCATTTTTGTCACTGCTTAATCTATCTCTGAAAACCTAAGAAGTGTTGGAATTAAAACTGCCCTTTTGACTTTAATCTGCCTTTTTCCAAAGGATGGAGGCAGAGCCTAGAGTACACGTTCTTTTGCTCCCCATGCTTGGCTGCCTTTGCTCAGTGCCAGCCCCCTCACAAGAGCTGCTGCTGGAGAAGCTTCAGCTTACCTGGAGATATTTTAGGATGCAGGTACAGGGTGTCCCAGTGCAGCTTCCCGTACACAGCCTTGGTAAGACATGTGTTTGCCCCCCTTTGATTTTTTTTTGATTAGCTTTCAGCCTGAGGTGAGAGCATTGGCAAAGCAATCTGTTTTCACCCTTTCTCAACGTTTTGAAGCATTTTGGTTGCAACATTTCATAATTTAGTAAATATATATAGGCAGATGCTGGCACACAGTCCTAAAACTTTCCTTCCATAACTTACCCCAAGTGCTTCAATTTGAAGAGGAATCTTTTGATAGGAGACCCTGTGAATTACCGTTCAGATTACTCCTTTAACTATTTGGCCTTGTTTTTCAGAGCATCAGTGCTTGCCTCCCTGTCATACAGAGCAGCTCTTCCTCCTGCTCCTGTCCTGCTGCAGATGTTCACCCCCAGCCACGCTCTGTGGTATGAGATGCACAGTATGTGAGAGCACCCTCAGGTAGAGACACTGTGCTGGTGATGCTCTGGGGAAATCTCCAAGCACACCTGAGATGGGCAACCTTGACAGAGCTGTGGCACAGTCTTTACTGAACTCTCCCCTCTCTGGGCCAGGTAATCCTGGTGTAACTTAAAGTGGGTGAAAGCTCCACCCATTCTGAGTTTTCTTAATGCAAGTGGGGATGGTCTCTCTCACAGCATTTCTCATACTTGTTTCTAAATCAAGCATATCCCATTTTCTTAAGTCTTCTCTGTATATACCTAATTACAATTTGTCATTTTGATTGAAAATCCATCCTTAATGCCCCTGTCTTTTACATGGTTCCCTGTAATATATTACATTTTAGAAACACAGCTATTTTCATATTTTAGCATTTTTATCAATATGAGACTTCAGAACATGATTTCTCTATGAAAAAAGTCTTTAAAAGTCTACTGCCAAAATTTTTTCTATCTAAAATTTTTATCTCCCCGCTTCCTTTTCTGCCCACACCTCAAGTCAAATTTTAGGTGTGTAGGTGGAATGGGTTTTACTAATGGGGGGAAACAGTTACATTAAGTGATGATGGAGAGGAATAAGTGCTTATGTAGTGTGGTGACAAAGTATTTTTTGCAGAACTCAGACTGTGGTTGCACATGGTCTATGGTACAGCTTCCACCCCAATTTTATTTCATGCTTATATTCAGTTTTTGCATATACATGTCACAGAATAGTTTGGTTTCATTTGTATTTATTTAACTTGCTGAGGGGGATGGTGTTTTAATTGAAAGCAAAAATTCCTCTGAACCATATGCCTCACTTTTCAGTCAGCTCTAATTAAGTTTCTTTTTCCTCCCTGTTTCCCCTTTGTGTGCATAAATGAGAACTAACGTGGGAGATCCCCTTCACTGTTATTATGTCACAGTTCTGTTTTATGGTCTTGTAGTTCCCTCTGTGTTAATCAGACACATTTTTAATGTGGAAAGAGCTTATGGAAGGTTAAATATTGCTAGTGTAGGTCCTTTGGTCGGTATTTCAGTGACGATGAAAATCAATGTGTTGAGCCCCTGGGAAAACTTCTGTTCTTAAATGTGGACAAAAAGGCACAAGGGTCTGAAGTAACAGCGAAGTGATGGCACACAGCTTGGACTTTCTGAATTTCAGTGCTGCGAAGTCATTGCAAGTGGACCCTACTCATGTTTTTGCTTTCTACCAAGAAATCATTTTTAATACTAGTTGGTTTTTGAGCAACTGTAAGATAATGGGATGCTCTTAAGTACCATTAGGCAATATATGTTCAATATATGTGTGTGTATGTATAATTATATCTCTCTATATATATGTTACTCTGTGTGTCCACAGTATATATTTGTAAATGTACAACAGAAGAAATAAGCATTTAGTGAGAAATAATTTATTTTGCTCTTTTGTTTGTTTAGTATCAAGCATTGTTTGAAACAGGCTAAAGGGAAAGGAACTGTGTGTTGAGATAAGCAGTAGGAGAATTTAAAAAAAAAAAAAAAAAAAAAAAAAAAAAAAAAAAAAAAAAAAAAAGATATGTACTTGGCTTAAATGATGTCCAGACTTACTGTGATATTTTCCAGGCACTAGTGTTTTCCTTTTTGCTGAGATTATAAACAGTTGATTTTTGTTGAGTCTACAAAATAGAACAGCAGTATTAATACATTTAATTGTTCCTGAAATATGCATTGGAGTGCTTTGTTTTACTCCTCTCTGTGTTTTAAAGAGGAACCTTGCTACATCAGATTTTAACTTCTACAACTCATTCAGGAACCATTAGGTTGACAAATAACCATGTGATGAATGGCAGGGGAAAAACAGTGAATCAAGTACTTGAATGGATTCACCTTAGGCACTTACAAGAAATTTCATCAGTAGAACATGCCAGGATTGTTTCAGTGGCTCTTCTGTTTCTGTTTGATCAATTTTAGGCAGGATGTCTTTTGCACAGCCATTTTGTGTAACCATGTCTCTGTAATTGGAGGAAAAATCAAGAGTTTCTTCTAGCCTCAGCATCCCTGGTGTTGGTGTGTCTGGCAGCTGGTGTAGTGGTGTGTGTTTGCCAGTGTGGGTTTGATGTGGGTGCCTGAGCTCAGCAGGCCCTTGCTAGGCTGACATGTAGCAAGTCCAGATCCTTTTCTGGTGTGAAGTTGATGTGTGGCAAATATGTCTGAGCATGGGGATGGAAAGATTGGATGAGTTGCCTGGGATTCAGCAGGAGCACTGAAGGTTTGCCTTGCCATAGCAGAATGTGTGTGCTTGCTTTCCATCCATCCCATCTTGAGGGGAATTTGGATTTCTTTAATGCCCGGGCTTGTGTTTGTTTGGCTCATAAAGCCTGCAGCTCATTATGTCTTGGTTTAACAGTGTCATATGTGTTTGAACTCCAGAAGCCTGTTCTCTACAGCTTTTGGCAATGTATCTCCTTGTCTATTTTGTTACCTGGATGACAGCACTGTGAACTTCCTGCTGCAAGAAGTAATTTCTGAAGAAAACAGGGAATTAAAAAACATGTGATGGACTTTGTGCTTGCTGTTGAGATTGTGTTTTCCTGTGAAAATAGAATCAATGGAAATTTAAGTCACAGTCTGCTGTGACATGGTAGAAAATTACTTGAGTGTACTGATAGAGCACTAGGAGGTTGGTTGCAATGTCTGAACATCTCCAGATATGTAAATAATGTCATGTTGTCGTATCATGGTCTAGACATATGTTGCCTTCAAATAGGAAAAATACATAATACTGTTTGTTTAAAAATCTCCCTTTTCAAAAGGCGTGTGCCAAGAAGCAGTATGCTGGGGAATAAGTTCAGTTATAACCAGAGGGCTTTTTTTTTTTTTATTAGCAGAATTGTTTGTGAATGAGCAATGGAGATAGTGACCTACAGGGTTTATGAAATGTGGGAATCTGCCTGTCTAGCCAGCACTATAAATAAATAAGAAAGGCTTTTGAAAGATTTTTGTCAGTTCAATATACATTATTTTGTTTCAGCAAGTCTCCTTTGCTTCACAGGCTCTGTTCTGTATATGGTGCTATTTATAATCTGGGGTGGAGGAAGACTCTCTGGGAGTGGGTGATTCACAGACACAAAATAGGGCCATAAACAATGTTAACACTGTGGCATAATCTGATAAAATCAGAAACTTGGACAAAGAGTGCAAGGCTGTTCCTCACTAGGGCTGTTGTGTGGCAGCTTTTTCTCCCTTTCTGCTGACCTTCTCTGACTTGCCAGAAATGCCCTCTAGTTTCGTTTTCCCGAGAGCCCAGCACTGAGCTGCTGAAGGTTAACCTAAGAGCAGTGCTCTGGCTCAGCCTTCTGCAGGGAGGCTTCATGTCTGACCCATGTGAAGAGTGTGTGTCATGCTGGTTTTCTGGGACGTGGCAGGGGAGTGTCCAAGGACTTTGGTAGCTCAGTGGCTGTCTCCTCTGCACCCTGGCCTGGCTGCAGAGCTGTTGTGTTTGTGGCCAAAGGTGGATCAGTGATCGTATCATGGTCTGGGAGTTGAGGAGATGAGTTATGGATGTGTTCTCTCATGCTGCTCCTTTTGTGGACTCTGGTAGAGAAAATGGAGCATTTAAGAATATCTGGAGCTTGCCTGGGACTATGCTGAGGGACAGAGGGCAGAGCAGACAAGAGCTGTTGGACCACACTGAGGTGGTATTTTGGGTGTGTGTCTTTACTATACAGGTAGAGGTATCTTAACTGCCTCCAGGAATAAAGTATGTGCTTCCTTGTGCGAAATGAAACACTGACCGAGTCCAGGATTTGTTGCTGGAAAGAGGGCAAAGGAGAAGGATTGTGAAGCGCAAGGACAATCATTGGTGCTTCTCTAAGTCAGTAGTTGGAGGCATTATTTGAGCTGAACTCTGAGGTACAGCATCCATTATGTATGTATACATTTCTTTGAGGCTGTTACAGTCTGTTGGAAGGAAGTTATTGGTCAACCTTAGCCAAGTACTGCATTGCAGAGCCCATCCTAAAACTCAGGGCTCATAAACGGGCTTGTGTATCTCCAAAATCATGGTGTGTCCAGCAAATCACAATTTAGGGAGTTACACAGGACAGAAGTAGGTGAAGACATGAAGAAAGAGACTGTAGCACAGGAATTAAAGATGAAATTTTCTTATGGTGGTGAATGGGGATCCCAAAGTACTTCCTTGTGAGAAGCCTGTTGGAACAAAATCAGAAAAAGCTCCTGAGCATTCAAGCCATAACAGAGATGAAAAGCACATAGAGTTAATTTTAAAAAAGGGAAAATAAGCTAGCCCAACCAAGTAAAAATACACAGGCAAAAGTGTGCACTCATGGTAGGCAGGAAAATTCTATCTTTTGCTTTCTCCTATTATGGGAGGGGTCATTGTTTCTTTTTCTAGTAAAAGAATCCTTTTTTAAAAAATGTCTGTGGGAAAGGAGAATAGTCTGAATTGAGTCTTTGAGATGTTGTATTACAGAGAGTCACAGAAAATGTACTATGCAAATGACTATCTGCCTTATTAGATGCCTCAATAGAGTTCATTGTCTCAATATTGCTATTATTGGAGATGGATGGACACTACGTGATTTTACCATCAAGCTGAAAAACTTCAGTGTTACAGTCTCGTTACAAGGGCAATAATAGTGCACTGACTTAAAGGAGAAAATTGAATTAAGGGGAGTGAAAGGTCCATTGCTCTGTCCATTTTAGTTTGTCTTTTGTAGACTGTGCATCATTTTAGGGGTTACAACAGGGGGGTTTGTGCTTCATGGTCTTGGTTTTCTTCATCTTTCACTGCTAATAAAAAGGAAGCCCTTTTATGGGGAGGAATCCTCCAGCACCTGCTGTGATTTTGCTTGATTGCAGTTGTAGGAACGCTGTTGCTGGATGGTGATGGTGCTTTCTCAGGTGAAGGCTGACCTGTACCACCTTGGTGTCCTCGTGGAGGAGGAGCATCATCAACTCCTTTCTTCCCTGATGTCAGGAGCTCATCACAGCAGTGCTCTAGTCCTCAGTTGGCTTCTTACCTGTGTGACTGCTCACTGAGCCTCTCCTGAGCTGTCACTGGAGCCTCACACGCTGCTTGGGGCAAAATCTAAATCCCAAAAGCTGCCAAAGCCAAAATCTGTCTGATGTCCCAAGTCTGTGCCCTTAAGCCTACTTTTGAGGCCTTGTGTTGACAAGAATGCTTTCTTAGGTCAGGTGCTTGAAATGACAACTAACTGGTGATTTGCGGGGTGTATTTTTTTTTCTGGGCATCACTTGGTGTGCTGGATCTGGCTATGTTACAGTATGGGAATTTCCAGATAAAACTTTGGCTCCAGAAGCGTGTGTTTGGTGTCTCTATGGCCTCATGGTAATAGTAGGGATCCATCATTGAGTGTGGAGCCATACTGCTATTGTCCATGGTGTGATGCATCTCTTGAGCGATTTTGGTTGTTCTAAACCTATCATTTGCTTTGTTTGTTTCTTGGTGGGAAGAGGGAAACGACAGAGTTTCTCTCTCTTTTATTGTCTGGTTAATATGTGTGGAAGTTAATGAGTAGCCAAAAGCAGCAGGGGTGAGTTGTGCTGTAACCCTGTAACCTCACTCGGTGTTTGCTTTCCTTCCATGACTTTTCAGTTGTGGAGGGGATTCGGAGGGCCTGTTATTCATTAAACAAAAA
The DNA here is from genome assembly GCA_013398615.1 of Brachypodius melanocephalos. Taxonomy (NCBI): domain Eukaryota; kingdom Metazoa; phylum Chordata; class Aves; order Passeriformes; family Pycnonotidae; genus Brachypodius; species Brachypodius melanocephalos. The sequence continues at coordinate 2,445,973 of VZSR01000520.1, forward strand.
CAGCTCTTTACAGCCTCGAGCATTTTCCCCCAAATACCCAACTGCCTCCTGTTAGTCCTTGAAAGTAGCACCTGTCATGCAGTACTCTGTAATAGGTATTACAGTAACCAGGGATTACAATGCATACACATTGTGTGAGCCACATTTCCTCACAAATCTTTATGGAATAAAATCTAAATTGCAGAATAAGGCATGCTTTACTCTTACTGGGTCATTCACCTTGGCTTATGTGCTCTAGCTTTCAGTGATTCACCATTGCTTATTAATGTTTAGTAAACTTTCCTTCCTTTTGAGTATGTGGATATATACTCTTAAGTTCTTCTCCATTTCACTTTCCACTTCAGTTTTCCACGTTGGTCTTGAAGGGTTAGTTTAATACATGTGTGTATATGGGAAGAAGAAATGAAGGTGTTGGCAGCTGTTGTAACCCTTTATGTTTTTGTGGAAGGGTTGGATCCATCTCAGAAAAATTACATCTTCTTGGGTTAAAAATGGCCATTTAGTGTAGTCTCCTGGGCATTTTTTTTTGGGAAGGTTTAAGCAGTAAATTATCCTAAATTCCTCTAGCACCTTATCCAGCAGACTTGGTCAAGTTGTAAAGCAGCAGCTCTTCTGCTTTTGTTTTTTGATGACACTTTTCTGTTACCATGACCCTGAATATGATGATTACTGAAAGTTTTTTTAAAAAACAAAACCAACCCCCAAATGTGCACCCTTCCTCCTGGAGCTTTTGGCAGTGCTTTCGCCAAGTCAGTGTTTTGTTTGCTCTGTGTTTTCCGTCATGTTGCACGTGGCAGACACAAAACAGGGAAGGAAAAATTACTGTAGGAAAGAGCAAGATGCCTCTGTAAACCCAGAAGTCTTCCTAGATTTCAGGAACTGTGCTTATCCCTAATAAATATCTTCAACTGATTAAAAGCAGGGGAAAAAAAATCTAATTAACAGTGCAGCTATTAAGTTAAAATTCTGGTAATGCTGAGCTCAGTGAATCGAACTAACTTGTATTTTGCCTTTATCGGTAGAGATAATTTAAGGGAATGTTGGAAGATGGGTTACAGTAGTACAATTTGTTTGGCATGTACAGCAACAGAAATTCTGCTTTTCTCCTGCTGCTCATCAGAAAAGCTCAGCACACAGGCAGTGCATTGTTTTGCACTGAGCTATCTATCTAGGCTTTCAATGAATATGTGGGATTTTGCATTGCTTGAATATATTCTGTGATTAGACATAATAGGTTTTATTATATGCAAAAAGCACACCTTAGCAGTGGTTCTTGCAATTGTTTTGAGTATTCTGGCTTTTATACAGCTTCTCTTTTTCTTGTGTGATTTCATATTATTTTAACTTGCTGTATTGAAAAAATAAGGAAAATATTCTCATTATCTCAGTAAGGAAATCATATTACACATTTATGACTGGCTGTGTAGAGTTCAATTACCATTCATAAAATGGCACTCAAAGTTGTGAAGAGCTCCTGGGGCATTTTCTCCCACCCTCTTTCTGACTCCCTTGTACATCTTAGAAGGGCTTCAGCCACTTACTTTGTTCTTCCTCTTGGAGTTTGTATTTTATTTCAGCATCACCATCTGCCTGAGGGGAAAATTTCCCCCTTTCTAAAGGAAGATGGAAGGTCTGGTTGTGTGTCAAAGTGAACCCTTATGCCTTTCAGTTGTTGACGATGGGAAGTGGAGCTGCAGCCTATGACCACTTAACTCTTCTGACATCTCATTTGCCTGTTCCCTTTCTATGCCAAAGGAAATGTTGGTGGGGGGGTTTTTTGGTTTTTTTTGGTTTGTTGGGTTTTTTTGTGCTGCTGGCTTTGTATTTCTGCATATTACTTAAATTTTCATTTTTTGCAAAGTTGGAACTTTTTAATTCTTAACCTTGGTCCACTGGATTTTAGTTACTTTCTTGACTATCCTTGCCAAAAAAGCAGAAGTTTAGAAATAATTTCTAAAACGAGGAGGGGTAAATCACCTCACTTTGTCATTCCTACAATTTTTACCCTCCACATGCTGCACAAAGGGTGATTATCTGGCTAAACTTTTTCTGGACCATGAAGTATTTATATATGAATGCTGTAGATTTGTCTTTCAAAACACATGTTTTGCACTGGGGGAAAGGGGTAAATCCTTTGGAATTGCCAACTGCCTTAAAGACCCTCCTATATTGCTGTGGTTGGGTTGGAAGGACAATGGGCAGGAGCTGGTTTAGATGAGAGCAGAGTTCTCAAGAGAACGGTGCACTGGTTTCTGTTTCTAAGTGTTACTGAAGTGCAAATATGTGTAATTTGCATGAATAGGCAAAATAAAGGGTGCTAAATTTCCTACTTTCTTTAAGTTCTGCTATTTCAAGCCGCTGTATTTGTGTTCGCCACAGAGGAAGGAGAACATTTATCTAAAAACAAGTATTTCGTGGCAGTTAATTTGTGCAGTATTTATAGTAATTAGTTGAAGAACACATGGTACCTTTTCTGTTGTGAATAAACACTGTACTAACCTCTGCTAAGGAGTAGTGCAGGTTGTCTAATGAATTGCATCGGGATTCCCAACTGGTTCATTCATTTCATTGTTGGTACTGGCTGAAAGATGATTTGTTCCTGCTGTGTCAGGATAATCCCTCTGCAAGCGCCTTGTGCAGCTCAGTCATGACAGTGATAAAGCGGCGTGCCTGGAATAGAGAGTGCTTTTGAAAACAGTCTTTCTAAAAGGATGTTCTCATGTCCAGCCATGTGCACTGTTAAGGCAGAAGGACCTTAATTTGTGTAGTTTTTCTAAAGGAATCACTTGCCTGTCTCATGTCTTTCAACCGGTTCACATAGACAAAAGACAGGAAAGTGAGGCAAGCAGGCAGGGGATGTGTGGATTGCAGAAAAGATGCTTTTGAGATTCCTGGTCAGGAAAGAGCATAGCATCATTTTGTAGGCTGCCAGTAGAGCTTTCACCAGGAAGAATGATAGTCAAATGATTCTGTTTACTTGTTTTACATAACTGAAATATGTCATCTCTGTGAAACGGCTGTTGTTGGTGGAAGGTAAATGTTTTCCTGCCTCAAATGCCATTGAGATGGGTGTTAGATCTTTTCCTTTATGTTTGAAAGAGGGTGAGGCCTTACGAAACAGCTGAGCCAATCTAATGGCCATCTACTTCCCCTTGTCACCCAGTGACGTGAGCTGCTCCCTTTCACTCTGCTGGCCCATATCTGACCTCGCGTTGGGCTGGGTGAGATAGCTAAACTAGCAGAAAGCTATTCCCATTATTCTGGAAGGAAAGTTCTCTGCCAAATGAGCTGCTTTAACAAATTCACTGTGCAGTCAGGTGGGTGACCATGCCTCAGGGAGGGCAGTGTGAGGAGAGAGGAACGGCCACAGTTGGGTAGGGTCAACCACATTCTGCAGCAGCAGCAGTAAAAGTGATATTAATTGTATTTTAGTTTCTTATGCAGTGTCACCATCCATCTCTGTAAGCCTCAAATCAGATGCCAATTTCAGAGCTAAATGCCTGAACCCTGTTTTAATAGAGCAAATCAAAGTCCAGCATGGTGGTAATGGCAATATGCTGATAGCCAGTGGGGTTGTTCCAGCATTCAGTTTCTTCTACAGGTGCAAAGACAAGAAGCTTCACTTTTCCTTTTTAAAACAATTTCTGAACTTGTTTTTTTTCAAGAAAACTGGAATTAATGTGCTGAGAATGTTGCACGCTTCTGTAGCAATAGCAAGCTACTTCCTATCAGCCAAAACAAAGCAAACTCACCAGCTTTTTCTGGAGACCTGTCTGCTACAAACCATGGGATATGAGAAAGAGAGTGTATGTCTGTGCCTTGCTGAACCTGAGGTTAGTGCCAAAGGTTAATTTCTTAATTATTTAGGAATAACCCTCTTTTAATAAAAATATGCAGTAAATATAGACACTGTCATAGTGTCTATAAATAAAATTACAATAAACATACAGACACTGTAATCTTGCTTTATTCCACTATTTCTGACATTTTTAAGACCAGTTTATCCTCACTAATTTGAGTAGTTACTGCTTGTTAACACTATATGAAGGCAAAACACCTGCTTTGCTGAAGATCTCCTGTAACTTTTCTGACATGTTCAGTTGGGCTTTGTTATTTATTTCAGCCTAGAACATACTCATGTTAAGGTCCCCTAAAATAGTTTGGATATTTCTGCCAACACATTATCTTTTGGAGTAGATATGGGTGATTATGCTAACACTAATGAAGCTGGGGAATCATTAACATTGGGTTGTGATAGATTATCTGGCATCTCTAAATCAAGCTGGTTTTACCTTGATAATGTAGCTAAACCTCAAGGCATACATAGATTTTAGGAACAAACTTGCAGCTGGAGTCAGGCCTTGGTCTCCAAGGCATGTATAGGTCTGTGACTTACAGTGTTTCACCTGTGGTGGCTGCAGTGAGGTATTTTGGTGATTTGCTCCAAAGAGCTGCAGCTTTGGGCAGTGTAAGGTCTGGTTTTGGGGTTTTTTTTCCTTCCTTCAGTGGACTTGTGTCCTGTCTGCTTAGCAAAAGTTGGAAGGACTGGGATCCTTCAGTATCTTCCTATGCACTTACTTTCTTTTCTTGTTGCTGTTAGAAATTGCGGACTGGTTACTTAGAGTTCGTGCGGAGGTCAGAACATGGGAATCTACTGGCAAATATTTTTTTCTTCCTTCTCTAGTTTACATTAGGGAATTAATTTTTGTTTCTTAGCTGTTTATTTTAGCCAAAGGCTCTTATCTGTTTCCCCAAACACATTTTGTCTCGTTTGAGGCTTAATATTCATATTGTTTAAGATGTTTATTACACTTTTTAACAAGAAAGATGATTTTTAGACTTTCTTGTAGTCATGCTGGTAAGGAATTACTTCTGGTTAGAAGATTGAGTCTAAAGCCTATTAGTTTTTACCAGGAAAAGCTCCAAAGTAGGCTGAAGTCCTTTCTACAGCTCTGGCAGTTTCAAGCTACTGTTACCAGATGTTTTCACTTGTAAATGTTATGTCCATATGTGTGCACTGCACCTTTATTTTGTGTTTATCTGTACCTATGAACAAGGTCTCAGTGAGAATGGTCACATGAACATAGACAGAAATACTGCAGACTTTATTCAATGTGATTTTTGTGCCTTTGAATTTTTCTTATTGGTTCCATTGGAACATGACACTTAACTGTTTGAACAAAAGTGGTGGGGAAAACCTACCGTGGGTTTTGGGCCTTGGTTTCGTGGGTGATGTTTAAAGAGAGGTATTAGGTGAGATGAACTCGGGGCTCTTTTTGTGGTGCAATTTCCTCTCTCAGGTTGTTACAGGTGGCTCCTGAGCTGGGGCTCATGTTTGGGCTACATTGGAGTCAGCAGATGGGATTCTTCTCGGGATCCAAAGGTGCTTTGACAAAATTTGCCCTGGTAATTTATTACCTGCTTTGCCTGGCAGGGACTGGGCTGGTAGCTTGGCTCGGTGATGTTTTAAATTTCCACAGTGGGACTTGCCATTTGTCAGCTTGCCTGCATTGTGCACCTGAAAAAGAGCAGCAAAGGAGTAGAGCAGAGGTTTGCAAGGGGCGCTGTGTGCATGGGCAGGAATGCTGGAGCACCAGGCTGTTTGATCACAGCGACTGTAGGAGTGTTCTCTGTAATCAGGAACGGGAGGAAAGCTTCCCCCTTCTCTGTAGTCTCCTACAGAGAGAGGCTTGCTTCATTCACCCAGAGCAGACCTCAGAATGCAGACTTGGTCCTTTTAAAGAGGATCAAAATAATAATCGCAGGTTGGAGTGGGAAGAACAAAGCTGAACAAAAGTTCTTTTCTCCCATTGTCACTTGGCACCTCTTCCTGCTCTAAGTGCTCAGCCAAGGCATTAGTACTGAGCTGCTGCAGAGAAGGGCTGTGTGCAGTTGTTCATAATATAAGCAGGCCTTTTTAATGGAGTTGTATGCATGTAGGTTACCTGTTTTCAGCTTCTTGAGGTGTTGATGACCGTATTTCATTTGAGTTTCCCCATGGAAAGAGTAATTGGAGAATAAAATAGTCTGTGCCCCATGTTTTTTAGGCTTCTGAAGTAAAAGAGAATTTTAAGAAAGCAGCAAAGCCCTCTCTTCTAAGTATGGGAAGATGAAATGTTCTGATATAGGCAAGTTCACACAGAAATTTAATGATGAAGATCAGTTAGTCATACGAATGTTTGGATGTTTCCTTACAAGCAGGAAGGCAAACAGCGAACACATTTGCCAGCTCTGCTGCAGCTCTTTCCTTATCTAACTCTTCCTCTGGTTTGCTGTTGCCTTATGGTGCTTTGGGAAGAAAGCTTGGCATTCCTTGGTGTATTTTGGGAATTCTTGTGCTGAAACTACTGGTGTTCTGTTCCATGTCATCTCTGTCACCCACCCTCCTTTTTTTTTTTCTTCTTTTTTCCCCTCTCTCCTCTGTCATTGCTGCTCCTAAATTCGTAATTATTTGGAAAGTCCTCAGCTCCCATCCCCATTCTGCAGCCAGAGACAATGAAAAAAGCAGGAATGTGTCTAATGACCCATGAAATCAATAATCCTTGTAAGCAGTTGGTTGGGAAAATGAGTCACATGTCTTTATTTTGAATGTCTGGGGTGTTTCAGAAAGCAGACAACAGGAGAAGGTCTGTCAAGACAGCACTTGCTGACACCTGTGTATGTATCAGAACCTGAGCAGCTGATCTGAGAAAATCTTTAGAAGCTGCTCTCAAATCTGTTCTTCAGTGTGTGTGGGGTTGCAGGAAATCTCCACAATGTGAAGTAATTAGCCTTCAGCTTTTTCATTAGTGTAAAGTTTTCTTCTGTAGTGTGAAAGTCTTCCTAAAGTTTGTGTGTTCAGGGAAGTGCTGCAAGCTCAGTAATAGTTTTACAGCTGGAGTATTGCCTGGCTTTCTTGCTGATCTTGGAGCTTGTCAGGGGAAAAAAAAAGGAAAATGTTAAAAGTGCTGCTCCTGATGTCGTTCATTTCCATAACTTGTCAAGGTATGAAGGCATATTGATTTGTGGTTGCTGATTAGAGTGAACTAACAAGCTTTAAGTTGTTAAGTTGGAAGGTCAGAGCAATTAATATATATGGATGTCTTTTTCAGGGCCTTTTTTCGTATTTGCAAAGATAACAAGTTTTGCCTGTTTCTGTACCAGCAGCGATAGAAATCTTGCTTAAATAAACTGAAATAAAATACAATGAGGCCTTTAAAAACAAAGCATGGAAGGAAGGGGCAGCAATTTATTGGCTCATTGTGTTGATGACATGCTAAATACACAACTTGAAAGGGCTTAGCTCAGGGTCTAGTTCAAAAGTGTGTTATGTGGTCGGTGAGGAGAAAGCATGAAGATAGTTTCCAGACATAAGAATTCTAAGAACCATACTTTATCTGGTTAAACATTGTTGAAACTGAAAGTTTTTAAAATAGTACTGGGTGGTTTTTAACATGATGTTAACTGAAGCTATTTTGCATAAGGATCTTTGTGGCTTCAGTAAGTGGCCATGGTCAGCAGGCCAATTAAATACATTTCTGCTTAACACATTTGCTGCTGTGCTTGTTTTGAGTAACCTCTTCTTCCTGCACTAGAACTGTGATATTTCTTCATGTAATTTCTAACAAGTTATGCTTCTGTAGGCAAGGAGATGAGACATGTTCCTAAAAGCAGCCCAGTGGAACTGTTAAGTGATTTCAAATTGCAGATCTGAAGTAATTAATTAAAAAGCAAAGCAAAACAGAAAATACAACCCACTGATGTTGAATAGAGTAACAGTGGCTACTTGTCTGTGAACTCTGCAAAGTTAATGTACAAGTCGCCGAGATACAATGGTGTAGAAACTGTTGCACCATTTTTAGCAGCCTAAAGACCTTTATACTCAGGGCTGTACAATAAATCCCACATCTTTTTTATTATAGGAAAATGTTTTCCTTTCACTATGAGACACTGATGTGTTGTGTTTCAAATAATAGGTGTACTCTAAATCTTCTTGTGTTAAATGCAGGCTGCAAAGTGTTTTTGGATTTCAAAATTGAAAGTCATTTGGTTTAGTCTGTTGCAAAAAGCAACTAAATTAGCAGAGCAAATAAAGAGGAAATAGTGTTGACAAGTTCCTTTTCCTTACCAAGGTTATTAAAAATACTGGCTTGTAAAAAGGTCTGTGAGAAATGGTTATAAAATGCAGCAAGAAAACTTGAGAAGAAAAAATGTTCATCTGTCCTCTTGGTTGTTACATGTAGCTGGTCAGGTACTGAATGGAAAGCACTTCTACAGTAAGCTCTAGATTATAAGGGAAATTAATTGTATTAAAGAATACACAGCTTTTGGAGAAAGGAAAACAGAAGTAATACTTAAGTATGGCTAAACCCAGAGTGCCAGAATTTCAGACACTTTATTCCTGTGCAGTCTTTTGTGTGCAACTGGTTCCATTTGAACTTTTGGGGTTTTTTTTTTTGGAATGACAAAATCATGTCTAACATTCTCATGGTTCTGTGGGCCAAATACTGGCTGCCTGCTGTGCTTCATTCCTTACTCTGCAACAGAAACTTCACTGATTCCCATTCATCAGTTTGCTGAAAAACTGCCTGTGTCCAGCACTGCAGTTACTGCCTGTGTTCCATTGGTCCTCAGGCATCATAAGGGGGATGAAATGTTTGAAGCGTGTAATACTTTCAGCTGGTTTTTAATTTTATTATCGTGTTCCTTTGCTCCTTGCTCAGAGGGATAGTGTGTTGCCAGGTCCCAGTGGGTCAGGGTTGTTTTAAGGCAGGCTGTTCCTTTAAGCCAGACTTCTTATTGCTACTCTCCAAAGATGTAACCCTTGGAATTACAGTCTGTGTGATACTATGTTAAGTACTGAAAATTAAGATCAGAGATGCCCTTTGCAGAAGGATTCCAGAAAATGCCAGTTTTACATGGTTCCCACTCTTACTTGCTTCTGAGAAATTCAAACTTGCTTTAAGAACTCCTTTTGTCCCTGTAGCAGAAATGCTGCAGAGAGCTTTAAGAGAATTTTCAGTCATTTCTGCAGAAGTACACACAGGGAAGGGCTTTGATACCTAGTCCAGTCCTGTCATAGAGGTGTTTTTAAGGGATGATGTTTGCAGCAGTGTGAGGCTGAAATAAGTGCACGCTTCCATATCTTGTAGCACTTGTTGAGCCTTGCAGTTTGGTCCATGGGTCATCTTGTGAACATGAGTTAGGATTACATCTCCTTTTACCTGTAAAATGAATGGTGAGTTTTTTTAAAAAAATGCACTTTTTATCTGCTGAATCCAAGCTTGACTTGGACTCCACTGTGTGGGAATAAAAGCCCCTGGCTGGCCCCCATCCACCCTCCCCTTTGCTCTCCCCAATTCAGAGCCACTTCTGGCCAACTTCAAAGAATTCCTTTCAAAGGCTTTCGGCAGACGCAGAACAGCCAAGCTGAGGTTGGGGTTTCCAGCTTCAGCAGAGTGAGTGGAGCCTCAGCTTCTCGGGGAGCCCTCTTCTCTTTTCCTGTTATTCACTCAAGCTAAGTGTGAGCTGCTTTCGTGGGGAGCATGGAGGCTGCATTCACCCCTCTCTTGAACTGTGCAGCAAGAGGGGAAAGTGCCTGTGAAAGGTAGATACCTCCAGCTCTGGCAGAACAAAGGAACTTCAAATTCAGCTATGAGTGAGATTCCATGTTAGTTCTCCACCTCCCTGGAACTCAGGACTGGCTTTATAACTGAAGTGCAAGGTTTAATCTTGCCCTTAAAGGATCTGCTTTTTCTGTTTTAGCAATCCTATTGCAACTCATCTGATTCCTGTTAGTCCATCAAAGATCTGGTTCCTCTTTTCAGCTTCCTGACATCTTACTTCCCCGCAACTTCCTATAACTATAATAAAAATGTGCTCCACAGAAACAGTGCGCACTGCCTGGAAATTTGTATTCTTTTGTGTTTGGCAATGTGGGACCTTCTGGGGGTGAAATGTCCAGTTACATGAGGGAACACTGCAGCTCCTGCTGGTGCAATTGCTCTGGAAACCTCAAGCAAGGTGGAGGCTGGGGCAGCCACTTGTGTTGGGGTGAACCCATCTGCAGCAGGCTGGTCATGCAGGAAGATGTGCATCTCCCTGCCTTAACATCCTGAAACTCTGTGTATTGACTTTTTGGGGGAACCCCTCTCCCCTCCAAACCCCAGAGCATGTGTTCTCCTAGCCACTGTTCTCAGTTAAAAGCTGTCATGGCTTCAGGAGGAGCCACATACCAGTGGGGCTGGGAGAGCTGCCCATGGAAAATAAAATGAGGGCGGGGAAGAGTACCTGGTACAACACTTTTGTGTGAGGTACTTGGTGTTCTTCAGAAGGAGATACAGAAATATGTCGAGTGCAACCCTTATCACTTTCTCCACATCCCATTTTGAATATTAATAGTTTTCTTTTAGACAGTGGCCCTGAGATGGTGTGGGGTTTATACTACACACTTGACAGGCTATTTATATGTTTAAAGCCTTGCTCTTGCTGGTGGGGGTTAGAACTGTGGGAAAATGTTAAAAGTTTTTTTTTTTCTTCCCCTATTATTTTAAGACAACTTCTGGCATAAGGAAAAGCAAGAGATCCTGCAAAAAAATGAAGGTTTGCTACTTGTCAGAACATTAGTCCAAAATCAGTAACAGGAAAGATAGCTCAAATACTGATTTTTTTAAAAAAATTAAACCATACAAATCTTTTTTTATACAGAAATGACAAATATGTATATATACATAAAATATTTCTACACACACACTTCTTTCTGCACCAACTGTTTTGAGAGTGGAAATTAGGAAATAAGACTCTTGATACTGCCAGGCACTGGGTGTTCTTCCAGTTAGAGCTGTGAATGCCTGGAGCTCTCCACCCCAGCCTGGCATGTGCCACTGGCTGGGAGTTGTGTGCTGGAAGACATTATCGGACAGGAACTTTTGATTCATTTGTGTGCACATTAGAGGAAAAAAAAAAAAGGCAATTTTGGCTCCCATCATATCACTAAGATCTTTCATTGTCTTGATCTTGTTTTTAGAAGTCTTGAGGCTGAGTGGTGATTGAAAAAGCTGTGCTGCAGGGTGGAGGCTTTCCTCTGCCTGATCTCCTGTGCCAAGTGGCTGCTGCTGCTGCACCCGCTCAGGGCTGGGAAGTGGGACTGGGAAGAGGGTCCTGCCAGCTTGGCCAGGTGTCAGAGCAGCAGGTGGGAGAAGCAGTTCACAGAAGCTGCCCTATGGGAGAAATGCAGAACTCTGTTTGACCTCAGCAGCTAGCCTCTCTTTTATATTTATTTACCTTTTATTATCATCAGGTAGGGTGAAGCTAAATTTGCAGCTAGGTCATAAAGATGGGTAAATGGGGCAGCACTTCCAGCTGACAGCAAGTTGTGTCCAAAGCCTTAGAGCTGGAAACATCCAGTCTTTTGAGTAATCACTAACGGCAGCCTTGCTGGGACTTAATGGAGTGTAATGCCTCATGAAAGCTGTGTGGGTACTGAAGGAGTAGTTTTCTCTATGAATGTCCACTCTCTAGGTAAGAAACTGCGCCCACAACACAGTATTTTTTTCTTCAGTAAAGGTACCATAGTAAAAGGAGCTATTTGGGCCTAATTCAGAAGGCTGGAATGCTGCAATTACAGCATATATTAGAACACAGATTCCCAAAATACCCCAGGCAGGAGAATCTTGCCTTGCTGTGCATACTTGGTGTGAGTCAGAGCGTTGCATTATGATTTCACTGCTGTCACTTTATACTGTTGTCCAGCTTATAATTAAATTACTTTTGGGTCTAACTTCCCTCTTTTTTGTCTATCAGCAAACCTGGGATTAAATGTTTCAGATCCCTCCCTCTCCAGGCTTTTTGTTTTGGTGGATGTGTTTTGAGTGTCTCCATACAGGCTTGTTGAGTAGATTTAGTCTCACCCTGAGCAGCAGCGAGCAATGAATATCATTCTTCCCGTTGTGCTCTAACTGCATTTGAATAAGGGGCATGTACAGAATGGCCTCTGAGAGAGGAATTTAATGCTGCTCCCCAAATTACTGCTATTTAGAGGGATTATGCAGAAAGCTAAGCAGAAAGGGAAAAGAATAATTTATGGCTTTAGTACTCTGCTGCCGCCCCACCCTGGTGTGTAAACAAATGCCTTTCCCCCGTGCTTCTTTTTAATGTTTATTTACTGTTTTTACAGAATTTTCTGCTCCCGGAGCTGTTGGCTTCCAGGTGCTAATAAAATGTGAATGTGTCCCAGCCTCACCCCACTGAAGTGCACACAGTTCTGCAATGGCCAGATTTTGGTTTTTAGTACAACATGAAAAGAAAACAAAAAACCTACATCTTCATTTCTGCATTTGGTGGCATAGATATGAGAAAATAACTTTCTCCCCCCAAGAAACATTTTCAAAGGGAAAAATGGTGGCAATTCCACTAGACAGTGGGGAATGGAGGGAGGCTAAAAACAGGGGGAAGCTTTACAGCAACACAAGCCCACGATTTGGATAGTTTAGAGTAATTTGGCTGTTTGGTGTGACCTCATGTTAGAGCGGTTTACCTTGGGCTTCTTTTTTGCTTGTGTGGTTTGTGTTTAAACCCAAGAGCCCCAGGGGATGCAGTTGAGGGAAAGACAGTGGGAGAAAAGGGGCAGCCCGTATTTTTCCCAGTGGCACATCCCCGTATGTGTTTTGTTGAAGCTTTTTTTCTTCATTAGGGCTTGACCTCGGGTCTGTCTCGGGCAGGAATGCGTTCCAAGCTTGGCGGTAATTAAGGACAACTGGACACACGGCGAGGGCAGGTCTGAGCGGGGCTGGCGGCTCTTGGAGCAGAAGCTTGGTCCCCATTCCCACTTTGCCCTTCCCTCTGTGGCCAGGCAGCGAGGAGATTCCGGCGTGGATCTGCAGTGTGCCCGCCGAGTGCTGTGACCGTGGGGCTGTCGGGAACCGCGTTCATGGTATTGGGGCTGGACGTGGCCTTTTGTTGCCTCGGCTTTTGTTCCCCGTGCTCAGCATCTGAATGTTTCTGTCAGAGTCGGAACAGTTCCTGTCGATCTCCCGCCTTGGTTTCAATGCGAGTCGGAGGGGCTGTCCTCGAGTGAACCCTGCTGTAGATTCGGCCCAAATTCATGAATAGTTTAGTCTTCCCTGAAACCGTGTTTCGTAGAGAATAAATGATTGAGCAAGGGAAAAAAACTCCACAACCCCTTTTCATCCAGAAGCAGCAATATTAAAATTTGCTAGGCCTGTTTTTTTATTGTTACATAGTCTTTGGGCTGTTATGAGCAGTGTAGATCCAGTTCAGCTGATAAGCAAACCTGATTCCTGCAGTCGAGGAAGGCTTTTATTTTACTGGGGTTTCTTTTGTTGTTGTTGTTTTGTTTTGTTTTGTTTGTTTGTTTGTTTTTTAATAAGCCTATAACTTTAAAAAGAAAACTTTTCAGCAAAAGCTATGGTACTTCAGTAGAAGGAACCAGCTCATGTGGTAACACAGATAAGGTATCTACAAGGCAACATAAACTCTCTATAATAAGAGAGGGAACTATTACACATTTTAAACTTCGTATTCAAAGCTATTCTGTATCTTGGGTGTCTAATCAATGTTTGAAATAAAGGAGGAAGCTCTGGTGCTTCACTGGAAAGGTTTTTTTCTGCAGAAGATCAGCTCTGTTGGAAGATGTTTTGGGTCTATTTTGGGTTGTGTAGCTGTGCAGATACTGTTTCTGGGGTGACTGAGCCACAATTTACACCCAGCTTTTCTGATAGCTGCTATAAATACACTCTGTGCTCTGTTGATGGAATTGCAATACAATTTATACTAAAGAAATTAATTAAAAACTTCAGGGGTTGCTTATTATAAGAATTGATAGATACATGTAGTGTTTCTATGATGTGGGAGGGGTATGTGAAAGAATGGTGTAAGAGCTTAAAATGTAACTGTGATAATATTTGGGAGTGGGGGAATCTTCATACAGGATATGTTGAAGTGGGTTAAGAGGGTCATTAGGAAAACTGGAAATACCTTTCAGGATGCAATTCTAGTTAAATCATGATAAAAAAATTAGAAAGAATAATGTTCTATCCCCTTCTTCTGTTTTTTCACTCTCCAGTCTCCAGTGTGGGCTGTTTGAATGTCAGGTATAATGGATGTAATTCAAATGAGACTGTTTTGGTTAACCTACAATATGAATGCTTTGAGTTAAAAATACTGTATCTGCAATTCATTTTCTTTCATTTAAATATGAAGGTTAAATTCTGATAAATCATATTATCTAACATAAGTTTTTAGGAAATTGCCTAGGAAATATCCAGTGGTAGGTGTTGAATCAAAAACTTTACAGATGTTACCAGAGAATTTCCTGTTTAATTATTGTCTCTTATCACAGTACTGCTCCTTTCAGTGTAGGATTATCCCTGGGCTGACCTCTGTCAGTAAAAAGGTAATTTCTTTGTTTTCTTCTGTGCTTGGGTTGTCTCTGCTGGTGCTGCATTCCTGGCACCAGAGTAGTAGTGTTTGAATGAATGAAAGTAGATAACTTCATGTTACTGGAGTCAATAATAAAACAAGCTCGTTTGAAGTACATTCGACACAATTTTTTTTTCCTTTGGCAGCTACAAGCTACCTTTTTGCTTCTTGTAGAAGGCTTTGATCTTGACATGTTTCTAGAAACACATCCCTGATTTTAGAGCTATCCCTGATAAGACATTCTTGTTGGCTGAGGATTTTTTTTTTTTGGTGCTTTTGTTTGTGGTCTTGTTCTGTTCTGTTTTTTAACCCATGATCTCGAGATATAAGTGATTCTTTATCTTCCCTCTTACATGCAACAATGTCCTATATGATCAGAGCTCATCTTTTTGGCTGCCTGCATCTGAACCCCCTGGGTGACGCTGCAAGAGCCCACACTTGCTGGTCCCTCCTCCATTTTCAAACAAGAAGGAAACCCCTTAGTTATCCAAGCACTTTTCTGTTTGTTTGGCTTACTTGTAAGGAATGTGCTTTGGTAAGTGTCTTTGGGAGGCAGAACAGGGACTGGACTCTAAAACTTAGTCTGCATTTAAAGTGGGCTCTGAAGACAGACTTCACAATGTGCAGTTTCTGTTAGAGGCAGTGCATATGTAAAAACCACTGTATGGGAGGGGAGAAAGTGCTGTAACAGTGGATTTTAAAAGGTTCTGGGTCATGCAGACTGGATATATCACTAGAGAAGAAAAGGAGAAAATGTTTTAATAGAGATGTTCAGCCCTTAGGGGTTGTCTAGACATCTGCCTTCTTGCCTTCTGGCATCTGGAGGCTCATGTGTCCCAATGCATGACAGAAAAAAGTCTGTGGGTATTATTTTCATCGCTTGAGTCAGGTGGTGGATCAGGCATCTTTCTAAACTAGAGCTTTGTGTGTGCTAGTGTATTCAAGCTAATGTGTTTCTCAGTCCTTTGAAAGTGTTTCAGCTTTGCAGGGGCAGTCTGGGTGCAGTGAACAGTGGTCTTTAGTCTGACTCGGCTTGGCATGCCCTCGGTCTCATTTGTATGTGTCGTCTTAGCTGAGTCTTCCCTCTTGATGAAACTCTTCTGGTGGTAATCTGCAGGATTCCCTCTGACTGCTGCTGAAACACAGGGCGGAGGTGCTGCCACACAGGCCAGAGATCAAACCCTGTGGGGGCGTGGATCAAACTCTGCTGTCAGCTCTCACCAATAAGGCAAATTGTTCCAAAGTGCTTTTTCTTGTTAGTTTGTTTTCTGCAGCTGAAGTGTAAGGAAGAATAAAGAAAGCAGTATATCCCAGAGGTGGGAGAGGCTGCCATAGCCTGTGAAGGATGCACTACTTTGTTCTGGTATGTAATGGTTCTTATAAATGTTTTACATTCTATATTCAGACCTGTTCTTCAGGTAGTCACATTTCTGTCAGCATTATATAACTCCATGACATTTTGACTGTCTCTGTTAGAGGCAGGAGAGGTGCAGAGGAATCCAGCTTGTGAATCACTCTCTGTTTAACCCTTGTTGGAAAGTGGGGAGGAAAGAGCCTGAGGCCACTAGAGGAGCAGTTCAGGGAAGGTGATGTGGAAGCAAAACCACGTCAATTAAAAGGTACAAAGATAACGAGGTTTCAGCAGCTGGAATGCAATTAACTTCACTCTTATCTTTCTCTCCTACCTGCACGTGGTTTAGCAAAGGTTAGTTATTTGTGTCGTCTGATACAAGGCTTTGACTTGGGACTCAGCACACTGAGTTCATGTGTAATTTTTATTGTGCTAAGATTACAGATATACCAAAATCCCACTGGCAGTGAGTGTGGTGCAGAGCACTTAAGGTTTGTTTTTTTTATATTGCTGCTTTAGTTTTTGCTGTTGGCAAGCAGCAGTTCATAGACAGTTACAAACATGTATGTTACCCCCCTAATCTGAGGGAGCTCTGGCTATTAGATGAGCAAAGATGGGAAAGGACTTAGCCTTCTGTGGCATGCACATAATACATGATACAAGGCTTGGAGAACTTAGCTTCATCTTTGTCTTAGAGCTCGTTTAATGTGGCTTTAGCATTTGAGTGTGAAGATGAAGCTTTGCCCCATGTGTGCATGGTGAAAATGCATCACAGTGAACTGAAGGGTTTCCCATCTAACCTTCCCCAAAGCTCTTACTCCAAACACAATCACATTTACATGGCTTTTCCATTCGGCACTTTGGTACTTGTCAGCCTTAAACACACAAATCAGAAACTTCAGAAGCATATTTTTAGCAGATAATTCAAAGTTCTGTTTGTGGACTAGGTTTTAACACAGTACTTGGTCATTTGCATAGCCTTACTGGTTTGTGGAAATTTTTTTTGTTTGTTTGATTGGTTTTGTTTTGTTTTGTTTTGTTTTGTTTTTTTTTTCTTGAGGGGGCATTGGTTTGGTGGGGTTGGTTTGGTTTGGTTTTTTTGGTTCGTTTTTTTTGTGGGTTTTTTTTTCTGGCAAATAAAAGCAGTGAATGTGCTCTAGCTAGCTGGCTTTGGGTATGTTCTTGTTTTGTCCCTGAATATGATAGGACTGTTATGTTTTAGCTATTGCAAAGTGTAAAAAGTTAAACACCAAACATCAGGCCAGAAAGAAATGTGTGTGTCTGGAAATCATGGAGTTCTTGTCCTTCAGGGTTTCCCAGGCATTTTGCAGTGGTGCAGGGAAACTGCTTCTGTAGTTTAGCTCAAGGTTAGAAACCTTCTAGGGAAGCAGTGATATTTTTTCACTTTCCGTGTTTGTGGTCTGTTGAGGGCAGAGGAGCAAACGAGAACACATCTATTGTTTCAAAGACGCTGAACATATAATCTGGGTGAAATCAAATCAAATCTACTCTTTCAGTTTGAGTCAAAGAATAATAAACTGAAGGAACTGTTAATGTGTTGTTGAAGAGCAGGAAAAATGAAGAGGAAGGATGAGGAGTTGTGATTGATTGTAGTACCTGCTGCTCATCTTTCACTCTGCCATTTTGTATAGACATATTAAGAGAGATTAAAATACATTGAGGGTAACTCAGAGGCATCCCTCCATTTGAATTTCTAACTGTGCCTAACATGCTTGAAAAAATAATTGGACTAAAGAGGTTAATAGCATAGGTAGGAAAAAGAGAAGTACTGATGAAGTCCTCCTTTACCCCCAGTATCTTCTGCAGAGTCAGTGCCTGACCAGTATTAGTACTTTGTAATGTCTGCCTTTTCTTTCTTGGCTATAGTTGAGGCAATAGTTGCTACTACAGTCATTGGTAAAGAGAGAATCTGCCAAAATGCTTGGAGGATGGTACTGCACTTGTTGCTGCCTCTTTCTGCTTTTCTATTAGGGCAACACTGTCAGATGCTGTGAAGGACTGTGTGACACAGTTATTCCTAATAGTGCACCCGTACTTCTAATAAAACTCCAAAGTGCATTTAATGTGTTTTCTCAAGGCAGTCTGTGAAACAGGAGCTTGCCTGTATAAAATATACATGGATGTGTCATCAGAAACAGAACTTATATAGAGATGGGTTTTTTAAAAAAATCTTGTGTGTTCAAAATTTGCCAGAACCACCCTCAAGTAGAGGGAGAATTTCTGATTGAAATAGTTGTGCTTTATCATTAAACTCACTGGTAGTGAATCTTCATTTAGTGGTAAAACGAGTTGCGGTAAATTTAATGAATTTTGCCTTTTGTCTTGTTTGTCTTTCACTTAATTGCATTTTTTAAAAGATTTTTTCAGTAATCTTTTATAAAAACTTTGGGTTTGTCTGCCAAGACCATGCAATAGAAAGAGATATGCTTTTGTATTCTGGGTTGTAGTGTGGGTAGGAGAAAATCTGTAAGTGTATGGAGATACCAGAAGCTATGGGAAGCCACATTAGTGGTGTTGTTGCTCTAACCAAACAATGACTAAAATGTTGGGAAAATTGACTCTTAGCTTTAAAAGCCTTCTAGGTTTGGTTTGGTTTCTTTTTTCAAGTGATATACCAGGCTAAGCAAACACTGCACATAATGTACATTGTATTTGAAATGAGCGTGTTTCCAGACTGGAAATAAATAACATAAACAACTGCCTCTTAAAATAAGAGTTTGAAATGAGCTACCAGCTAACTGTCTGATCTATATCAGAGCTATGCCAAATATACAGATCAGCAGGAACTCCTTCATGTGTCTTGGAAGGAGAGAGGAGCCGTGGGTATTATTTTTCTAGAATAAGAAGTTTGCAGCTCTTTAGGCTGCAGTGTCAATCTGATCCCTGGTTGTGACCCTGCACTATCCACCCTTTTTCCACCACAGCCAGTCTTCCCAGATGGCCATGAAGTTGACCTTTGAGAGATGTGTCTATTGACTGGTGAATGAGAGAGAGCCCATGTTGTTGTCGGTGAATAACTTCTCATGCAGCCTCAGTGTATTCACAGAAACGAGTCTGGCAATGGGGCGATGGTGGAGCCAATTCTCATTCCTGCTTCTATTCAGCTTCTGTTCAAAGAGGAGGAAAAGAGAGACTCTACCAGAGCCCCAGATGAACTTAGTGGAGCTGTACAATGAGATCTTTTGTTCCCTCCCAGGAGTACTACTACATGTTTTGAACGCGCTTGCGGTCCATTTGTCTTTTGCTACAGTTTAAATTCATTAAAGGATTAAATGGGCTGATGGTTGCAGGCAAACCCCAAGGGTATCCCTGCGGCCCCATGGTGCTGCATGTGAGACCAACATATGGGAAAACATCGTTTAATCAAATTGTTTGTGTTTGTGATAATCTGATCCTTGTAGATGAGCCAGATCTATGGCTTATTTTGGAGCTGGAAAAGGTTTCACATCATGTTTTTTGCTGTAAGGTAATTTGCATTTGTTTTGAGGAAGTCAAGCTATTTTGCTGTTAGGTCCCATCAAAAAATGTAGATTCACTGTTAACCAGTGCAGGTGAAGATGTGATATGTTGTAAATAAGCACTGTGAAGAAAGTCTGAGGTCCAGCCAGTAATTTATTGCTGAATGAAATGACTTTCCTTGTGACAGGTTTATGATGCTTGAAGATGCACTGAGCCTACCCAAGCCAGCTCGGCCTGGTGTCATTATCTCCCACAATCTGCATCTGAGGCGGTGCTGACATCTGCATCCACATTGTACACTCTTAATGTGGTCATCCTTAGCCTTGTGCTTTCCAGGATGTCAACTTTTATGGAAATTCAGGCATTTTTCCCTGCTGTTAGTCACTCGGGCTGAAGTTAGATGGTTTTGCTGGGGCCTCTAGTGGTCTCAAACTACATTACTCCTCCAAAGCTGCAGTTCGGGGATGGGGAGGGAAGATTGCTCTCCTCCCTCCCTTTAGATAGAGTTACCCAGCTACAGGGCAAGGGCAGTGCCATACAGCAAATTTATTTGGGTTCTAGTGGAGCATTTCACACGGAGTTAGAACTGAATGTGCTGAAGGAGCATAAATGAATAGAAATAAACAGCAACAGAGCGTGAAGGAGGAGATGAAGGTTAGCCTGAGAAG
Organism: Brachypodius melanocephalos; assembly: GCA_013398615.1. Classification (NCBI taxonomy): domain Eukaryota; kingdom Metazoa; phylum Chordata; class Aves; order Passeriformes; family Pycnonotidae; genus Brachypodius; species Brachypodius melanocephalos. Next base: position 2,465,890 of record VZSR01000520.1, read on the forward strand.
TCTGTGTTGGGCAGTGGTCACAGGCTGGTTTCTTCCAGCTGCACAGCTCACAGATTTTCAGATTAGGAAGTTTTCAGGACCCTGATAAAGACAAAAAGATAAACTGTATTAAGAAAAGTGTATAATTAAGGCAGGAAAGAGCAAAACATTTATATACTAGCATCAAGGCTGCCCCCCAAAAAAGAGATTTTCTGTGTTACCAAGGCAGTTTTGAGCTCTGTGTGAGTGAGCTTGAAGGCTTTCACAGGCTATGGTTCTCCTGCTACCAGACAGGGTGTCATAGATTAAAAATTTGGTCCTTTTTTGTCTGTATAAATAATTTTTCTTCTTGTTGTCTTTGAGCTTTAGTGTAAGTTTGAAAATCCCTTTACAACTAGTTTTACTTGGAAAACTCTCAAACCAAATCCAGTTCAATGTTATTCTGTTTGTAAAGTATTTTTTAACACTTCCCTGAGCAAAGACTGCGCAGAGCCCAAGGTGTCTGGCACAGCATAGTGAAATATTGTGGTGATAAGAGAAAGTTGAGAGTCCTGACTGCACTTGGCTAAGCAGATGTGAAGCAGGGCTCTGTCAGGGAATGCTGCTCCTTTTTGTGACTGTGCTGCAAAGGCCCGGCAGCTGCTGGCTCTGGTGAGGATTTTCCATGGTGCCTGGGTGGTCAGCCCTGCTGACTTGGCCACCGTGAGTGTTCTGTCATTGCCACCCGGGTATGTATTTTTTTTTCCTTTCTCCTTTTTTCATTGTATCCTGCTTCTTCCAGGGTGTGCCTGAGTAATGACTCAGAGTGAAAAAATAGTGCTCTTGGGCTGTATGCAGGAATGTGGCTTATTCACATAAAATAAAGGTTGATGCTTCCTCAGTTCAAAAAAAAACCCCAAGAAGACTGGCAGCGTTAACTGGAAGTTCCTCTTAGAAGAGGAGGGTTTTTTCCAATTCAAGCACTGCTCTTGCACTTCCATCTCCAGTTCCACCCATGTCAGTTAAGTGTCGTGGTTTAACCCCAGCTAGCAACAAGTACCCCGTCCAAAACAGCCCCACACCAGCCACTGTGGAGAAAGTTAACTCTGCCCCAGGTGAAACCACCTTGGTATGACGTGGAACTTGGGTAGGATCACAGTTTGGGGTTTTGTAATTAGTTGTTTCAAGTATTACTCCTTGCCATTGTCAAAGAAGCACACTGTTCTGTTTATAACCTCCTTCAGCAGGATGGTCTCTGAATTACATGTACCACTTCCTGGGTTATGTGAATTATTTAAGCTTGTTGAAACTTTTTAGCCTTTCTTTGGGCTGAAGTTTTGCTGTTTCCTCAGTTGGAAGAATGATCCTACTAAACTACGAGGTAGTCTGCAGCACTTAATGCCTGCAAATTAATCAGGACCTGGAGGTCTGGGTGAGGCAGAACTGCTACTGGGCTGCATGGAAACATTTTAAAGGAAACGTTTTAAACTGGAAGTCATTGGATTTAAATCTCAATGATATTCTCTGGGGTCAGTGGTGAGAGAGCTGTCAGTTGCAATGCAGTCATGTTTGGGTTTTGGCGTCTGTACTTCTCTCTTTACTTTGGATATGTTGCCCTGAAAACTCCTTGCTTCTAGCCTAGCCATCTGAAAAGCAGATACAGGTAAAACTTGCAGAAGAATCGAGAGAGGAAAAAAAAGCTTGCTCCGGTATGTGTCATCACAAATATCTTTTTGGTGTCTCATCTTGGTTTTCTTACAAGGCTTTGTCTTCCACAGCACTTTTAGTTCATTGCAGATGCTGCACAAACTAGAATGTCCTCATATGTTTTTATAAAAGCCAGTGGAAAAAAAAAATCATGGTTGGTCTCTCTTGGCAGAAAGGCTTGCTCCAGGGAAATCAGAATTTAGAAATGTCAGGGGCAAAATATAAATACATGCAAAGTGGAAATAGTCTTTCCTCTTTCACATAACTGCATAACAGCTCAAAATTGCCCTTGCACAGTTATGTGTGCCTGTTTCAGGGTTCTGCACAGCTCCCTAATACAACAGGGTGGCCTAGGAGGGTCCAGCCCCACCCAGTTAATAACAAACTCCAGCTCATGTTTCTTCCTTCCAAGTTCTGCATCTCCATCTGATCCTGTGCAGGCTCATTAGCAGAGCTGCTCATTTAGGGTTAAAAGAAGACTCTAAACATCCTGTAAAGAATTAGTGCTGTTTCTAAAATTAGAGCTTTTTTACTGCAGGATAAACCCACTTAGAGCAAACATTCTGTGAAGTGGTGTATTGTGTATGGCCTGTGAGTACCTGCATAAAATACCAGAGGGAAAACAGGTGGAACTGAGACTTGCCACAGCATATTTTCTATTTTTCATTTGAAGTGAATGCATCATATTATTGAGATCATCTGGAGTTAATTTGAATTTAAAAAAAAAACAAAAAAAAAAACCACCACAGAACTGTTGTGGGCTATAGTTAAAGTGAGTTTAGCAGGGTAAATATGCACTAGAAAGGGGAAAAGAAAGAAAACCAACCCCAAACTCTAGTGCTTACTCCAGAAAGTAATCAATCTTCAATGAAACTATGTAACATAATTAAATGTTAACTTCTGACTTAGCCTCCTGTTGATTATTTCCTCCTTCAAGTAGTAAGGACCTGATACAGGAGGGCGAAGTATCCACAAATACCACTGGGATTGGTAACTGAACTGTTAGCACTGCTTCAGCACACAGGCTTTATCCACATTGTCTTTTTCCTTGTTGGACAGTAAGCACAGGGGAAAACACCTGCTTTTCTTGGCTTGGCCTATCTTTGTGTAAACTACAGGCTGTCTGGAAGTGTGCAAGAGGTGTTTGGATGTGGTTCAGAGCTGATTGTGATGTTGCTGCATTGACAGTTGTACTGGATGATCTTGAAGGTCTCTTCCAGCCTTGATGATTCTGTGTTTTGTAATAGTGCAGTGATTTGCACTCAAAGTTTTCTGCTTAAATGCAGGGAAATGCTTTGCAGTTGAAGATTTGTGACATTTTGTAAAGAAATTGGAAAATAGAGCAATTATGTTACCCAAGTATATTTTGACTCATTTTCCATTATGATATTTTTTCCACCCCAGAACCCACACCTTGTCCAGATAAAGCATGTTACTTGACATAGGTTCATGCAGGTTTCAGCACATAGTTCTGTGCCCCAATTCAGATTAACTCATTCTTGCACAGTGCTGTAAGCCTACAAACTTAATTAATTTGGAAATAATTTGGAAATTATTGAGATGGAACAGCCCTGAGATGGGTTTCAAGAGACAGAAACATTTCATCTTCCCAAAACCCACCTTGTCTTCCTGTAGGACAACAGTCTCCAGCAAAAAGGTGTCACTCACTGCTGATTTAGATTTTGCACTCCCAGGGAAGGGCAAAGATGTCCCCAGGTGGAATAGAAGTCAGTGCCTTAAAAATCCTAAAAATTCAGCAAGTATTGGAAAGCTGTATCAGTCTGTGGATGCAATACTTGGGCAGTCCCATTTCCATTACTGTGTGGCTTCCTGAGTTTGATTTTCACTTACTTTGACCTTGACTAAAAGCTTCCTGCATAAGTCTCTGCTAAGTAGGAGATATCGGAGGTGAGAGAGGAGTCTGTAGGTGGCCAAGTTACTGCATCTTTGCTGGTTAATGTTTGTTGGCTGGGTGCTGGTGGCTGACAGCATCAGCAAAGCCAAGCCTGGAGCCATAAAACCATCATGATAGTGCTGTGTGGTGGCTTATGCCAAAGCCCACAGTTATGGATGTGAGGCAACTAATGGTAGGTGGAGATAGAGGAGGGAGAAAAGGTGTGAGATCAGAGGTACTGCCTAGTGGGGCAGTGATCTTAATTTTGCTGCTGCCTTGGTGAAGGGGTGTTGAGAAGCAGTTTGGAGACCACTGTGATAGCTTGGTGGTATTTTTGTGGAACTCCTCCAAACGTGAGAGGTGGATGGGTGGCGATGATAAGATCTGAAGGTACACATTTGGAAGATCATCAGCTTTGAGAGGGGTGTGGCACACCAGAAACAGTAAGCAGCAACCTCAAGTGGTGTTCGTGGAAAGGATTGGTAGTTAAGGGATTTTTTTGGCTATGATTCTTTTGATTTGCTTGCTTTGACTGTTTAGCCAGCCTTTGAACTTATATTTACATGAACCAAGCCATGCTGTTTGTTTGAAAACTGGAGCAGGTAGGTTGGCTGCTGTCCACAAGGATTTTCCCCAGAGCTCAGGGGAAGGAACCTCAGCTTCATTAGAGGGCACAGTTGGGCAGCAGAGCCAAGCTGAGCTGAAGTCATGCACTACTGTCTTCCCTGTGGTTCTCCCAGTGCATGTGTAGAGCTGGCATGTTTTAAATCCTGGTCCTGAAAATATCTTACCCTGAGTTATCAAATCAGTCAGATTTGGTCTTCTCAGTCACTCACTATTTTTTATTAAGTTTTTCTACACCATTAGTCATGAGACTAGTACTGATCCATTAGTTAGGCAACCCAGTGTGTGCCTGTGTGAGGAGGATGGAGCTGAATTCTGCATTTATCACACACCACCAGCTCCTGGTCAGTTGTAAACTGCTCACGTAAGGAGCACAGCACAGACCTTGTGCCAGTTCAAATGAATCCTTCAGCTCCTCTACAACCTACAGCCTTTGACTGGGCTCTAAGCATGGCTGTGTGACACAAGAAAATTCATTTGCCATAGCTGATGATGGCGATGGGTTTGTGTATACATTTCTCTCCTGTTTTTCAGTTGAAATTGTCAGTATTTGGCATTTTGCTGTATTTTCTTGGTTAAGGATGTTCCACCCCTACCCAAAGTTCCACAAAAGTTTAAAAAATTACCCAACTGTATATATGAATAACAGGGATTTGTATCATTGAAAAAGAAAAGCAGAGATGGCAGGACTCGTGATGTGTTAAATGCAAACACAAGGAGAATCAGGTGTTCAGTGCAAATATCCTCTGAATTCATAAACAAATGCTTTGTGTAAATTCTAAGTAATAACATCAGGTTGGAGAACAGTTTGGTTCATGGCTGATGTTGAAAAATACAGCACGGAATGACTGAGTCAGGCATGCTGATGCTTGGGAATGGGATCATTTGTTTTGTGTGGTTTTGGGTTTCAGAAGGAGGCCTGCTTGCTGCCAGTGGGATGTGGTTTTTTTGAATTTGATTTTGCACGTAGCCTTCTAGGAAGTCAGAAGGTTATTTTAAGGGAGTATTTCCAGAGTGTGATAAGCAAGTAGAATGATGGGATGCAGATCATTAATCGTGTGACAGGAATTTTAGTGAAACTTTCCTTTTTAAGGCTGTTTGAGCATCTTTAATAAAACCCACATGTGACAGCACAACCAAATTTCTAGTAGCTTGGTCATTATTGGCCATTAGATCAGATGCCCATAAAACAGAAATCAATGTGTTCCTTGTTTGAGCTGGTAGGGGAAAATGGGATGGTAAAAAGAAGCAGTTCAGGGTATTTGCTAGTGGTATACATGTTTCACAGTCACATAATACCTGTTGTTCCTGTTGCTCAGGAAGGATGCTGTGCCCCTAAACTCAAAATTCATGGAGGACATGAGAAAATACATTTTCAGGCAGTTCTACAGAAGAGAAAGTCACTGAAGGATGATGGGTTGTTAATGATGTCGGGCTCTTGATTCTTTGTAGATATGTAGAAATCACTGTAGCTTAGCCCTGTGGCATTTCTTGTTGATTTTGTTCTTCTTGTGAGTTCCCTTTCTGAATAAACATAACATCCTTTTGGCTTTGCTTGTAGATTGCGCTGCTTTTCAGAGGATCTCACCTCTTGCTTACTATTCAGCAGCTGTTTCCACACAGCTTAGCTCTTCTGCTCTGGACACTGCATGGTATTGTCTTCCTGCCTTCAGAGTGGCTGTTTCCTTCTTGAGCTCTTCTTCCTCAGACACTTCATGAAGGAATGCAGAAGTACTCTTGACCTGGATGCAGGCAAATATTTCCCCACTTCCTAAATATCCTTGCAGTTTGGCAGAGCTCTCAAAAGCTCAGGCTGAGGAGGAGCCTCACATGTAGGACATCTGCATCCCGTGTCAGGTCTGTTGTGTGCCGTGTTGTCTGTAGGGCTGTGCTCGAGATGACCAGGCATTGGGTCTTTGATGCTTACAAGGGCTTTTTTTGCCTAGGAAGAGTGCCCAAACTCTTCATGCTGTGGCACTGAGACCATCACAGGAATAAGATTTCATGGTATTTTCTGACTGCTTTTTGAGGCTGTGTCTCCTTGGGCCCATGACTGGTGAAAGGAGCCAATTCTGGAGCACCTTGTGGCACCAGCAACATGACAGCTGGGGGAGTGAGTGATTTGGGATTCAAGCATGGCTTTCATGGGTGTTGAGAGACAGCTGATTATTTTGAGTTAGCTCATGGAATTGCACAAACAGCTAAGAAAATGGGGGGACTAGACAAAACAAAAGTTTCAAGTGCTGAAATGGATAAGACTGCTTCTTGCAGCCCTCAGTCTGGGGCTTTTACTTCACTCCTTTAAGCAGCATTTTGTGGAGCGACCTGGAGGGATGTTAGTATGACAGTTAATTCACATCAACAGGAAGAGAAATGGCTATTTGGAAGTAAATTACAAAGTTTGAAGACTAAAAATCATCCTCAAAGCAAAATTCTGCTATGTTTGTCAGTATTACCAGCAGGGGAGTTTCAGGCTGCAGATAAATGGCAACTGCTGATATGTTATGGATGTGTGCACATGTGTAAACTGGATTTCAGAGTGTGTATCAGGTGTTTTGACCTTTGACTACCCTGTGTTTGCTTCAGAAAATGCAAAACACTCTTTTGTGAGAAGCAATAAGAAGATTTATACAGCAAAAGGATGAAAGGAAAAGTCTTATTAATAAGGAAGACCTAATTGACATCTGCTGGTTTTTTGTAGGATGGTGTCAAGGATACTAACTAAAGTGTGTTTTAACTAAGATCTTAGAGGTTTGGTTTATAAATTTTCATGTGCAAAATAACCACCTTATGTTATTCAAACCTTGTTTTTTATTTGTGACAAAATAAACTAGTTCTTTTTAGAATGTGGAAACTAACATTTTACCAGCATGCTTAGGTTTTTGTCCTACTAGTTTGGTGTATTTTTTGGAGTTGTTTTTATGTCAGTAGAATTTTATGTATGTCTTTCATGGATTGAAAAATCTATTTCAAAGAAGACTTTTTAAAATAGATTTCTTCCCCCCTCATGTTAATTAAACCAGTCCTTATTATATTTGAGCTTCCAGTAGTTTTAATTTCTATTATTTGTTTTTGTTTTCCAGGTCAGATGTGCAATTGCTTGTAAGTATCATTCTCTTGCTTGCCTTTTTTTTTTAATAACTCTCTTTATCATAATTGTTTTTAAGAAAGATCAGGCACTATCAGCAAAGTATTTAAAAAAAAAAATCTTCCTGGAAAGAATTTTTAGAAATAGCAGTTAAAAACATGTACTGAGTTATTTTAGTGTCTGTAATACCTACAGTGCATTTAAGGACATTTCAAAATATAAGTCTTTACTTAAATCCCTTTTGCTTTTCAGTTTGTAGAGAGCTCTCGTAAAATCAAGTGCAGGTGTAATGTGCTTAGAAAGATGGGAAAATACACTTTAAGGCAACAAAAACCAAGCAAACCATAAAAACAAAAGACACAACACAAAGTTATGCCTTTAAAAAATTTCTGAAGTGAGTCTAGAACAGCTGTACTGGCCAAGATAACATGTTTTCATGTGGCAGAAATTTCTGAAAGTGTGTGCAAATAATTTCTACATTAATATTGAACATCAGACTTAAATTAGTTAGCCTTTAAATTTTAGGGTCTGAATCAACTTTTCCTATGCTTTGGCCTGTAAAATTGATCTAATATTTCTGGCTCTAGACACAGAGCCATGTCTCTTTCTTACTTGTGGAAACACATTGTGGGAATATGAGAGGGGAAGAGGGGAATATGCTGAGGGGGAGAGACAAAGTTCCTGTGCCAGGTTAAACAAAATTTCTGATAATGTGGGAAGAAAATGTACACACGGAGTGTGGCTGCAAGTTGTTTTAACTGCTTTCAAACAAAACTGTACTGAAAAGAGAGATCATAATAGCTTTCATCCAAACCATGTCTAGAGTCAGCGGATGGCTGAAATAATGTGGCAATCACCCGAATCTAGTTCAAATAATCTCACAGAAGTTAAGAGGTGAAACTAGGAAAAGTGGTAAAACTAGGAAATGCGCAGTGAGCTTTCTGTAGAACTGGGAAAACAGAAGTGACTGTGGGTCTGTGCATGATATCCATAACTGACTGTACTTCTGCAAATGGGAAGTCCAGTAGTTTTGACAGAGTTTTGTGTTCTTCTTTCAGGCACTGAGAATTGCAGCTCAAAAACTGGAACTGCAGAACCAGCAACCAGTAATGATGATGATGATTTATCAGTAAACTCTGCAAGTGGGAACAGAACCTCTGCAGGTGGAAGAGTGATCAGGGCTGCATCTGGTGAGACAAGAGGTGATCTAAGCACTGTGACACATTCATGGTTTGGAATGTGACTGGGATGTGAATCTTCAGGGTGTTTTGCACTTCTATATCATGATAGTATTTTGAGCCTGAACTCTAGTTCAGAGTGTGAGTGTTGCAGGGGCATGGATCCAGGCTGCTTTACTGCAGTAGAGAATGAGGCCAAGAAATGCATCTGCACACCTGACTGGGAGTGCAGTTTCATACTGTGATTGCTGCATGGCCTTGGAATCGTTTTATCCGTGTTAGACTTGGGCTCCTTTTTCTGCATAGTTTGGCTTTTTAGGTTACAGGTTAATAGTTCAACTCACTGTGACATACAGATTTGAAATGCGTAAGTGATGGGGTACGGCTGAAGTCCTTTGCCTAGTACAGAATGTTCTGTGTCACGTGTGTACAGGAGAGGTCTGTGAATCTCGTAGCTAGAAAGGCTCCTCTATTTGGGACAATAGAGGGAAAGTTTAGGAAAACAGTTAGGAACTGTTTAGGAAACAACTTATGAAAAATATGACAGCGTGTTGTATGTCCTGGTCTTCCTCAGCACACTGTGTAATGCTCACAGCTGAGGCAGCACAGAAATCACTGCTGCACCTAGACAGCTTTACTACCTGAGGTGAAGTGAAGCTTGAGGAAGTGGAGTAGATGGCAGAGCTTGTAAGTATACCTTGTAGTAGAGAAAGATGGCTTCATTGTTTTCCCAGGCTGATTTCTGTTTTACAGAGACTGGGTGTGGCAGGGAGGAGAGTGCTGTATGTGTTTGTCAGCAAATATTCTTGTAGGTTAATTTTTTTTTCTTTTTTCATAGCATCCAGCCTGATATATAATCTCCAGGCAGAATCCATTGGTGTGACTTCTGTCACCTTGAAGTGGCTGATGAATGAAAACGCTTCGGACTACAGCACATACAGGATAGAGGTTGTAAATGATACAAATGGTACGCTTGTGAAGAACTTGACATTCAATCAGGATCACACCAAAGCAGAAATTACAGAGTTAATCCCTGGGACAATGTACATCTTCACAGTGTTTGCTGTAGCTGCTGGTAATGGGACAGAAGG
>VZSR01000520.1:2481481-2534245 GCA_013398615.1 Brachypodius melanocephalos
GGAGAAGGAGTGTCCATAGACCTGTATACAAGTAAGTCACAGATTTTTGCATTGCTGTTGCTGGTGGTCTGTGCTTTCCTGTACAGCATGGGACTCTGCTCACCTGCCTGAGGTTGTAATTTAAGACTGTTGCAGGCAGAGCTGCTGTGCTTCGCCTGCCTCCAGTCAGAGATGTTTATGTGAAAGAGACATAGCCTTCTTTGAAAAACCAGAGTAAAACAAACACCTCAAAAGCAATGATTGTTGAAGTTGGTTACCAAGGCCTGTGACGTGATGAACTCTTTCCGAGATCTTCCTCTCTGGCTGGGATTTTTGTGGGTGCATCTGTTGCCTTCACTTTTTGGAGAATCAGGGCCTCAGAACATTATTTTAAAGGGCTCCAATATAGAGATAATGTGATTTGGGGCCCTGTGGCTGCAGCAGAATGAACTTTAGATAATACTGGCTCAGGAGTGCATCCATGGCACGATCTAGGCAAGCTGCTTCTTTGCCACTTTTCATCATCTCTGTTCCTCTTTCAGTGATACTTGTAGTTCCTTACCTTTTACTGTATACAGATACACCACCTTTCTCCAGTCCCCCTACAACCTTGTATCTCTCCTGACCAACATCTCTGAATTTCCAAGCAAAATTCTGGGACCTCTGGCATTGTAATGATGTATTCTGCTCTGGAGTGTCAAAGGGAGATGAATGTCCCTCGAGGTTAAATTCTGTGAATTCTCTTAGCTGCCCACTGGTGGAACAGGCTCCAGGAATGCCTGGTGATGTTGTTGTGGTGCTCCTGCCCTCCACGAGTGTTGTGAGGGAGGTGAAGCCCTGGTGTGTCTGTGTTTCTTGTGTCCATGTCTGTCAGCAGCTGTTCCTGCAGGTTAACGAGGTGTTGCTTTGCCTTTCCCAGGGCCCAGTCAGGTTCTTGATCTCCAGGCAGGATCCATTAATGTGTCTTCTGTCACCTTGAGATGGGTGGTGAATGACAGCGCTTCTGACACCTACACGTACAGGATAGAGGTTGTAAATGATACATTTGTGAAGAACCTGATGTTCAGTGACACCAAAGCAGAAATTACGGAGTTAATGCCCGGGACAATGTACAACTTCACAGTGTTTGCTGTAGCAGCTGATAATGAGACAGAAGGAGAAGGAGTGTCCACAGACCTGTATACAAGTAAGTCACAGTTTCTTGCATTGCTGTTGCTGGTGGTCTGTGCTTTGCTGTGCAGCAAACCCTTGCCCACCTGCCCAGGGTTTGAAATACAATATTTTGTTAGGCAGAAGTGCTGCACACAGCCTACCTGGAGTCAGCAATGGTACTGTGTGGCAGAGGGTTTTGCTGCCCTCTGTTTCCTCTGGGTGAGGCCCTCAGGTTGTTATTTGGAAGGCTTCCCACAGTGTGCATTGTGCCTGGGGATCTTCTACCCTTGGAGGGCCGTGGTTGCAGCTGGGCTTGGGCAGCACTGCATGGTGTGGCTGTCAGCTCTGCTGCTTTGCTCAGCCCATCAGCAGACAGGAGAAGGCTGAGTTACTTCTGCGTTCCTCATGTTAGGCATTGTGACTACTTTCCTCCTTGTAGTGATCATGTGCTTCCTTGTCCTTTGCTTTGTTTTGTCCCATTTTGGCTGAGGTAAAATTAATCTGGCCCAGAGCTCCCGAGCAGGCTTTCCAAAGGGGCTCTGGGATGAACTTGGAGCGTTGCTGGTACTCTGAAAGTGCTGCTTAGCTACTCAGAATTCTCAGTCTGACTAAAATATGGAAGCACAGTTGTGCCTCTGCTTTTTTTGTCTGTCACGAAATATTCTTGAGTGTTTCTGGAGTCTCCTCGTGACTTTCACAGAGCCCAGCATTTTTTTTTTCCATATCGGGGTAGAGTATGCTGGTCTCTGACATTTCCCATGGAGCACTGACGATCCTTCATCTAATTATTCCTACTAGATAGAGATCAAAAGTCATGACTTCTCTAGAAACCAGGCATCCATTGTCACCAAGTGTCAGAGGTGTTGTTCCAGGGTTTGTCTGTAATCTCCTATAATTTCACCATATTTGTAAGAGTAGCTGACAGTGTTACTGACAAAAAAATAAATATTTATAAAATGCGGTAGAAGTAAGTCCTACTCACTCACATCTATCTGTACTAAATCTGTTTCTTCTGATACACAATTGTGCTTCTTAGTTTCTTAAAAGAATACCCCCTCTAACAACAAAATAATAGATGAGTCTATAACCCCTGTATTTGAAAGTACCAAATGCTTTTTTACCGAGAGAAGAAATTAATTTGGTGTGTGTTGTAATTGTGGATTGTAAGCGTTTTGGTCCTGAAGGCCAAGTTTCACAAGATGCTTAGTTTAGAGGAACCTTTCTTCTCATTGTTACTGCTACATTACTTTTTAAGTATTATTCTGTATCTGATCATAAGGTTGCAGTTTTTATATCATGTCCTAGAAAACTCTCACCCAAACTGAATTGTTATGGTTGCTGCTTTTAAGGATGGCTACTGCTGTGCTCTTAATGGGCAGACATTAAATTAATTTTCTTGTTTGTTGGCCACTAAGAGGATTACATAATTACAGAGGGATTTAGTGGCAGTCTACATACTCGTCTAAAAATGTTTTTAAGAGTAATATGTTAAAGGGTTGAACAGTATTTTGAAAATGTTGGTGATCTTGATAGATACTCAGCCTAAGTTTTCCCAGTAAACCTGTCTGTAGAGGAGGTAAAGAGCACAGAATAGGTCTGTGTACTGTGTTAAATAGTTGTCTTCTTCATAGGGTAACAAGTCTTTGTGTAGGCAGTAGGTGCCATGTGAGCATCTTTTTAAAAGGGGAAGGGAATACCGAAGTTTTACAAGCATTTATACACATAACATACAAATAGACAGCTTTTTTCTGTTAAGGGCATGGCTTGATTTCTTACTCCTCCTTTTTTGTTATTTTTTTCTTTTGGCAGTACCTCTCTCAGTGAGTTCACTTCAGTGTGAACCAGTGGCCAAACAGCCTTTCCTAATGCTGAAGTGGAAATGTCCTTTTGGTAACAACTCTGGCTTCAAAATTAGAATATCTAATACTTCAGGGGAAGAAGTGGCTCCACGCTGCACAGTGGAAGGCTTTGAGCAAACCTTCCAAACACAAGATTTAAATTTTTTCAGAACCTATAATGTTACTATCATAACACTTTCAAATGGCCATGGAAGCTCTCCAGTGGACAAGTTGTGTCACACCAGCATTACTGGTAAGCATTAAGATCTGAGAATGAAAGATACTTGTAGGACAAAAAAATTAACTTCATGATTGCAGAATACCGACTTGGTATGCACATCAGCCTGCAGATTATGAATAAAACACTACATTAATTCACAGTCTAATGCGATGCACAATAAATATGCATTATGTGAACAGTGTTGGTATCACAGCCTTTTCTTGTTTGCAAAGCTTTTAGCAGTGCTTAATGTACTAAAAAATATTTTTGTTGATAGACCCACCTCCTCCAACCGAAGTTCCTTCAGTCAAGGCCGTCAGTCACAGCTCCTTGTCTGTCGAATTCTCTGATTTTGATTCCCTGAATGGTCCGTTAGAAGCCTACGCAATAATGATTACAACAGAAGATCCAAGTAAGATGTTTATGATATTACAGTGTAGCTGAAACAGTTCACCAGACAGCATTATGTTTTACACTCTAAATAGGTGTTAAACAGATAAATAAAAAGCAGACTCAGAATTTTCAATCACTTTTCAGAAATTGTGAGGCAAATACCTTGCTTGCTTGAAGTCAGGTCACACCTTGTTTTCAGGAGGTGCCTGTTTTCACTCCGTCTCTTCCTGCCTGACTTATCATTGTACATAAATCTCATGTGTATTGCCCCTCTGCTGTTGCCACCTTGATTTGCCAATGATTCCCTTCCCCAAGTTTGTGTATTATCTTTTCTTTCCCCATGGAATAATTTTCAGAGCCACTAATAGAAGCAGCTTTGGAATATGGAATGTTTTTCCCCCTTCCTTCTTTAGCTGAAAGGTGCCTGCAGTAAGGTCTTAAAAGGAAAAGAACTTTTTTCCTGATTTTACTCAAAACACTTCAACTGAGAGAGACAGGATGTGGGTGGAAGGCTTAAATATCATTGACAACATTAATGGAAGTTAAATACCATGGAAAACTAGAGGGTAGTGTATCAGACTGGTCTATTTAAAGCATCAGAACTGAGAAATGTCTCTGATAGGTGAATGTCTAGTCATAAATCATTAAATTAAGGAACTTAGTTTTGCAGCATAGGTTCCACTTGAACAACTGTTCATTTTTGCCAGTGCACTGGAGGAATAAGGCACCTGCTGGGGACAGTTTCTGCTAAGTGGGAGTTGGCAGTCATTCTCATCCTTTGTTACAACACTGGAAATTCATTTTGCAGAATTTTGATTATAGATCTTCCTTCAGTGGTTTTCCATGCAATATACATCCAAGAAATTTGTGTTTGTGTGCATATACGTGTATATATATATATATATATGTTACATCACATTAGTGCAGAAAATTCCTGTTTTTCACATGCCTACTCAGCTGCCCCAGAATTGCTGATTTTAATGCCAGTCTCTTGCATGCAGCTCTGCTTGTAACTTCAGCCAGTCCTGGTTAGTCACAAGGAGATTTGGTGTATTCTGCTGTGTGCTTTGGATTGGAAGGTATTCAAGGAGGACTTGTAGGATGTGACTGAGAGAAATAAGGGAGGAAGTTTGCCCACATTTGTAATGTAGAGTGAGTGCTTTGATGAGAGCAGAAGACAGCCTTACAGCCAAGCATCTCTACAGCTTTATTGTTAAAATAGCACAAATATTCTTGAGATGTGTTTCTCTGTTCCAAACCAGTCATGGTTGCCTTTAGGATAGACAGAGAGGACTTTATCCTGTTGTGTAAGAAATGGTGTCTAAAGCTGTTTGAAATGTCATAGGGCATTCACAAGGAGCTGCAGGTATAACCAGGGATGTACATCCTATTGGAATGGAAACTAGGGATAAGATAGGACATATCTCAGGTTGTATTGAACACCCATTTTTAGGCAGCTGAGTTAATTGCAACCTCATCTGCTTTTAATGAGACCAAGTTAGTGCTTTGGAAGGGTTGTTGTGTACCCTGTTGCTGCAGAGTTAGAGTTGAGGAGAGTTTTGCTGCTGGTGGTAGATCACCTCTTGTCTGCATAGCTCTAGAAAACTTACCAGAGCTTTTCCACATTTCAGAGCCTCTTGCAAGGCTTCTCCTTTTTAAAGGTGAATTCAGTATTATACCCACTTTTAGAAGGACCTTTTAACTTTGTGAAGGCAGTCAGTAGAGAGCAAACTTCTCTCAAATGAGTGAGATTCTTCATCCTCCCTCAACACTGGGAAGATTTGTCAGTTGGCTTGCTCTTGAATTGTTGGACAAGTGGTAAGTTGAGTTTATTACCTCTTAGGCTACATGTGCCTCAACTGTATAATTGCCTCAAGGTTCTAGGTTCATCTGATAAAAGAACAGACACTGTAAAGTGGTGCTGTTCTGCAAATGATGTCCTGTTGGTCACTGCTCACTGTGGTAGCCTGTTCTTAATCTTCTGAAAAGGAAACTGTTCTGACCATTGTTTTGTCCAGTGCTTGTCTATGTCAAGGAAAGGCAGAAATTATTTCTTTCATCTCGTACACTATAGGTGTGAGACTTCTTGTCCTGTAGGATAGGAGAAGGAACAAGAACAGGACAAGTTTAGTGTCACCCTGAATGAGGCCTGATGCTGACTGGGTAGCACAAAACTGATGGGCTTTTTCTACACCATTGGCATTTTACTCTCTACATACAAGAATTGATAGAACACATGGATATAGCTGACTTGGCTGGTGAAGTCTGTCTGCGAGGATGCCTGGATCCAGCACTCATGTATCTTTATTCAGAAGCTCCACTGTACAAGGTAGAAGTAAACCCAATAGCAAATTAAAACAAATAGCACTGGGGAGAGGTGGTGCAGTGGATTGCACTGCAGTGGAAGAGATTTCTGAAATTATCTGTTGCTCTCAGCCTTTCATTTGAGGCAGTACTCATGGAAGAATGACAATTGTGGTTAATGTCACCATTTCAGCCACTGTGCCAATTGATACAAAACCAGAGGATGAATTATATCCATGTTCTTGTTTCTTCCTGAAGGTTCTGAGTCTTTGAAATCTAAATTGAACAACACATACAAAGATTTCAAGAAGAAGAAGACTGCTACCTATGTTACATATGTCATAGAAACAAAGCAGGCAGAATCACGTTCTTCCCGTTCTCAGAATGATAAAAACATCATTAATGTAGGCAAGGGAAACACAATGTATGGCTATGAAAACGGACCATTGATCCCTCTTCGTTCATACAGGTATTTATTTCAAACCACTCTTTTGTTAAGTTTTCTGCTGTTGAAATCTAGAAGATCATCTAATGGAAATATTACAGAGCTTGCCAAAGGCCGTTAAAACCCTGTAATGTATCTGGTTTTGTTTTTTTTCTTATTCCTTCCTTTTCAACAGGGCATGTGTTGCAGGTTTCACTAATATAACCTTTACGGCCAACGTGATTGAGGGGGAAGACAGTTATGTGTCATTTTCACCCTGTTCTGAACCAGTTTTGCTACCTCAGGATCCAGGTATAGTTAATGTCAAATATAGGACTGGCGGCTTGGCACATACACAGTGCGTGGAGATTGCTTAATTATGGCAGGTTTCATAGTATCAAAACACCCATTAGTTTCTCTGTATGAACTGTTTCTTTCTAGCTTTGCAGTGGCACTGCTCTGTAAATTCATACCTTGCTAGTTCTGCTAGATCCCTTTTTCCATCTAAGACTCCACTGCAGGAGTAGCCAAAAGCTGTGGCATGCTGAAAGAGATTGGATGACACAGTGAGACTTTGGTATAGCAACAAATAGCAAGTGATATTTTCACAGTTCTGTTAAACTAGAAGCAGATGTATTGAAATGCAGACACTGGTCCTTTGATCCCAATTTTATGTTAATTTAACATTCTCTGGTTGTTATTCTTAATGAGATTTCAATACTGGTACTGCCAAAGGACAGTAAAGACAAGATTTTTTTTAGTAGAATGGAGCATGCTTGGTTAGTCACTTGCAAGGTTCTGCTGTAGTATGTTGATTCAGTTAGAAGTTGCTGAAGAGGAAAATGAGTAATACTTTTTCTCTTTTGTCAGGTGTTATTGCTGGAGTGATTATTGGATGCCTCTTGGCTATCTTTGCTGTAGTCGCTATAGGGGGGTTTATATTCTGGAGAAGGAGAAGGTAATGTGTGTTTGTTGTTGTATTGGCTGTATTGAGGAGTACCAGTGTTTCACTTTAGTGTCTTTCTCCTAAAAAGGGCTCTCTGTCATGATACGTGGCTGTCAAGACGTTTTAAAATACGTTGTATTAAAATGTTGTATGTATGCTACAGATTAGAGTTGAAGTATCAAACTACTTGTTTAATAACTTCGTTTAAGTCCATAGTTACAAACTAATTAGTTGAGATGAGCTAAACAAAATAAATTTTAATTCATAGAACAGAATTATAGAATCATAGAATGGCTTGGGTTGGAAGGGACCTTCAAGATCATCCAGTTCCAACCCCCTTGCCATGGGCAGGGACACCTCCCACTATCCCAGGTTGCTCAAAGCTTCATCCAATCTGGCCTTGAACACTGCCAGGGTTGGAGCAGCCACAGCTTCTCTGGGCAACCTGTGCCAGTGCCTCATCGTTCATGAATAGTGATGAAGTCATTCAGTCACAAGTGAGCAAACATCTTGAATTATTGTGCTAAAACTAATTGAGTGTAATTGTACCTTAGATGGTTTGATTTTAAATTATCCATCAGTCATTCTTTTTAATTGCTTGATGGCCTGTCACATGAAAGTTCTATTCTGGAATTTCCAGAAGGTGATGAGTTTGAGCTGGTCTCTCAGTTTCCAAACTTGTTCAAATAATCTGGGATGTAAGAGTGCACAAAGGCTTTTTTCTGCTTCTGACCATGTAGTTCTTTCTTTCTGTGGAGTTAGCCATAGGGCCCTTAGTCCAGTTTTGATTGCTTTGATTAACTGTTGTTATGTTTACAATTGGGTCCAACAGCTGTGGACAACCATGGGAAGAGCTTCCTTTAAAGCCAGCAACATTTCTTTTCATTCAGCTACTGCTGAATGGCAGACGCATTGCTGTTGAACACTTCCTGTAGGGATTCTGACATTAGCAGCAGTTCTCTTGAGATACCAGCTAGTGGTGCAGATCCCTCATGTGTACATCTTCCACCAAAATATCTGCTTTGTGTCCAGGCTTTATACTCTAGTTCCAAAAGGAAGAAACAGTCCCATTGCACAACATCACCAAAAGAAGGATGAAGTTTTCTTGTTGTGTTTTTTGTTTGTTTGTTTCATTGATTGTTACGTGGTTTGGGTTTTTTTAATTCCAGGTGTAAAAGTTTGCCTCAGGAGTTTGGGAGGTTTTTTTCACAGAGTAAGATATTTTGAAAGAAATTGTTCTCAACAGGCACAGGAAATAGATAAGAAATCTATATAAATTCTGTTGAATTCTACTGTGAACCTATTGTGTTGTTTTCTTTTACCTTATAGGAAAGATAAAAGAAATACTGAAGTGTCTTTTTCTCCAATTAAGTAAGTCCATATTTTTTTTCACGGTATTTTCTGAGCTCGAGTGATATTTGCAAAAATTACTCAGAACTCAGACACTTGTTTTCTGTGCAGTTTTATAGAGAATTTTGAAGAATTAATTCCTTGTGGAACTGAAAGATGCCAGCATACAGACTAAATATAATCGTGTTGATTGAGACTCCTAGAGCCACCACAGGGATTTGAGTGTTCACTTCATGAATCACTATTAGACACACAAATATTTCACATGGTTTTGAAAAACAGGATGTTTGAATGAAACACAGGCTTCGTGCACATTGAGGGAACAATCCAAATTGTCGATAAAATGCAAAAAGGCAAAGTATGTTCTGTGACCTGAATTTTTCTTTTTTTTAATGACTACTTTGTGCTGAGCCATTCATCCAGATAATGTTGTAATTGTAAAAGCTGGCCATGGAGGGAGTAACCACAACGCAGTGGAAGTCACAGGCACTGCAACTGAATCACGTTACTGGTTCTGGCACCAGTTTTTGTGCTGGTGGAAAGCCATGGCCAGAACATCCCATGGAATCCCACCTCTGTAGACTTTGATGGCTGGCATGAAATACACTAGGGAATGGGGTCGATCCAATGGGAGTAGCAGCTGACTGACACCTTGTTCCTCTCCTGAAGGATGCATAGTTCTCTCCTTGATTTAACAGAGCAGTTAAATGATATGCTTGATACCCTGTCCCCTGTAAATGCACCATTTTGTGGCAGCAACTAACAGTCATGCTTTCAGTCTTAGATTCACATAATGAAAAATACAACTGCATGTGTCTAATCAGCCTTTTTTTCTTCCCCTCACCCTCTCCTGAAGAATCAAGAAGTAAGTAAAGCATACTTTCTAACACATTAACTGAATTAATTCATGGGTTATTTACCTATCACCAGTTGCTGATATATGGCTTTTCTCATTTTAGATCAAAAATGATTAAAGTGGAGAACTTTGAGTCATACTTTAAGAAGCAGCAAGCTGACTCCAACTGTGGTTTTGCTGAAGAGTATGAGGTATGTGCCCTCAGTGGAGAGAGAGCTTCATGACAAATATTTTTGGAAAGACAAATCATCTTTCCTATGGAGCATGCACAAGGCTTTCTGAAGGAGGAGAGGAGGGTCCTTTTTATAGAGATGATTAAGCTGTATGTAAAGCCTTCCCTTTCCTTGTGCAGCTCCAAATTTAGTCGAAGTGCATGATAAATGTTTCCTGTCCTGAATTATTATCTCTGTGGGCATGTGGGCTTGTAGCATGGCCTGCTTGTCAGAGCTCTCACCAGAGAAATCTTTGCCCTAGTCATATACAGAGTTAGCCTAGGGGACACTATATAATGTCTCTGCTCTTCAGTTTTCTCATCTTGGGTTGCTTTGGGGGTTTTTATACACATCCAGACAGGTCTGTTGCTAATCTCACTGAGTTCTTTAGTGCGTGGGTGTGATTTGTAAACCACACCTGTGAATAGCTCAGAGAAACAGCAGCTATGATTTGCTTACTGACCAGAAGAGTTTTTCTATGAAATGTGCTAAAGCTCAACTGTTGTAAGGAACAAAGGACAGGAAGGAAGTGTCAGGGACGATTCTGTGTTGTCATGTCTGCTGTTAAAGAATCTCATTCTGGTTCTCATCTCCTCAGAGCTGTGAATTGACTTTCTTCTTCAAATTCTGTCAATTTGTACTTCATGGTCTGGTGCTCTACCTTACCTTCCTCTCAGATTTTGCTTCCTTCAGTTGGTTCATTATGTGTTTGCTCCTCTCTCCCTGTGATGTCTGCAGAGCTTATGCAGTAGTTCCCTGCCTTGGGGACAGAAGGAGCTGGCATTGATATCAGTGTCTGTTTCCACAAAACTGTTTCCAGGCGTTTAAAGTCCATCTGTGGCTTTTAAACATGCTGCTATTCCTGTATTCTGTATTAATCCCTTCTCTAAAAGATTTGCCACTGTCACCCTCCCACTCTGTAATAAGATGGTTTTTATTGACATTTGTCCCAGTGTAACATGCCTACTTTTACAGCACAGGACACAAGTGTTTGGGTTACTTTTCTGTTCCTCATGTTTCTGTATGATTCCTAAAATTGGACCAGGTGCTCATGAATCCTCCTTTTATTGTAGGAACTCAAGTCTGCTGGTGTTCATCAGCCCAAATTTGCTGCTGAACTTCCTGAGAACAGGGGGAAAAATAGATACAACAATGTCTTACCATGTGAGTTACTCTCTTTGGGTTTGCATCTTCTAGTGGTTGAGTTTTTAAGTGAAAACAGTTGGGTTTGGCTAATCTGGCTTTAATAGTGCCAAGAGGTTTCAAACATCATTTTCCAAATGAATGAATTTGGGCTATTGCTTTCCCAAAGTCACTGTGTAAGCAAACCTGAAACAGCATTCCCTAAAGGATGTTTCCTCAGAAAGCTTCTTTAAAGAACTTTACCTTAACTAAGGAACTTTAATTTTCCATTTGTGAGACATGTGCAGTCCAGGTTGAAAACACAACAGGATAACAGTTGACCACAGACAAATAAATGTTCAGAGCTATGAGAAATATTAAGACCCTGCTGGCCAGTTTTGCAGATGAAGTAAGATTTTAAGCCCTGTCAAGCTGCCTGTGGGCATCCCAATGTAGCAGAGAGTCAGAAGTAATTGAAAAGTGAACAGTGATGGGTACTTAGGATGCTTTGGAGGAAAAACATCAGCTGCTATGGCAGCAGGAGACAAATCATTTTTTTATCCGGTAATTAAAACTGTAGTAAATTTTGTCGTGGATTAAAAAATATATAAATTTGCAATACCAAACCATATTTAAAACCAAAATATTCTATATTTTTTCGGCGTTTATCCTGGCCACTCCTTTTTCTGAAGGCTATTGGTATTTATGATTCCTAAGGCTAAATTGTTGTTCTTAAAATGCACATTGAACACTTTTTATTTAGAAACCATGCATTAGACAAACAATATTTTGCTGAAAGGTTCCAGTTTGAAAACTCATGATTGTCTTTTCCTTTTTTCCTTCTGCAGATGATATTTCTCGTGTTAAGCTTTCAAGTCAAAGCTCTGGAACTGGTGATTATATTAATGCAAACTATATGCCTGTAAGTTGCTTCATCAGCTGAAATGAAATATAATGTGTATTTTTCTGATGCAGGCATAAGAGCTTGTAATGGTGTTTAAAATCAGCTTTTATTTCTCACTGATGTGTGTGTGTATATATACTCATTTATTTTGTTTTTTCTTTCTTAGGGCTATAACTCAAAGAAGGCATTTATTGCTGCACAGGGTCCATTACCCAATACTATAGAGGACTTCTGGCAAATGATTTGGGAAAAGAGCATCTACTCTATTGTTATGTTGACAAAATGTGTGGAACAAGCCCGGGTATGTTGTTATCAATACTGAATTGTCTCCTGAAGGCAGTTGCATCTCTTCTAATTTTGTTGTTACCTTAGTGATTTGGAGTCTGACCACTGTCTTTTAACAATCGTCCTCTTGGTGGAAGACTGTTTTCTAAATTAAAAACACTTTTTAAAAAAAAAAAAAACTTTTTCATATTTTTTATATCTGCTGACTACCAGAATAGATTGTCTCAGGAGGATTGTGGAACCTCTGTCATTGAGGGTGGGTTCTTCTCTCTAAAGAATGATTTTGGTAGAGCTTCTCTTGCTCCGGAATAGCCCTTGAGAAGAGTGGCATGCTTTCTAGCCCTGCTTCAGGTTGTGTGTTATTTAAATGTGAGTTGTTTCATTGCTGTGTGTGATGCGGCTAACTTTGTAACTCTCTTCTTAGACAAAATGTGAGCAGTACTGGCCAGACAAACAACCCAAGAGCTATGGTGACATTATTGTGACAATGGTCTCAGAAGTTGTCCTTCCAGAATGGACAATAAGGGACTTCACTGTAGAAAAGGTAAGGACTGCCTTAACTGTTGGTTGTTAGTGTGTAAGTAACCTTGTGCTTATGCAGACATCTGTATTGTTTTCTGGACTGAACAATTAGCCCCATCAGCAAAAACAGTGCAGTAGAGATGAGCTTGGAGTAAAGTGGAAGTACAAGGAAATTATTTCAGAGTATTCTATACCACAGCAGAAGGAAGAGGGAAACTGGAATATCATTGGTTAAATCACTGCACAGTTTGTAACAGGCATCTTTGATGAAGCTGAGCTTGGCTCAGTAGATGTGTCCGGAAGTTGAACTGTTACTCCTCTGAAGCCAGTTGTCATTGTCCTTTTTTGGGATTTTTTTAATGTCTGTTTTTGCAGTCCAACACCCCTGAGAGCCACACGGTGCGCCAGTTCCACTTCACCTCCTGGCCAGATCACGGAGTGCCAGAGACAACAGACCTTCTCATCAATTTCAGGCACCTTGTTCATGAGTACAACAGCCAGAATCCAATGGACTCTCCTACTCTGGTGCACTGCAGGTAGGAAAAAGGTGTTTCTGTTAGACACACTTTTGTTCTGTGGTTTTTTTACAGTCAATTCCATTTCAGTGGGATTAAAACCAAAGTAAGTCTCTCTGTGTAAGGACATGGACTATTTACCTTTCCAAACTAAAACCTTTGCCAGGTGCTTCAGAAACTAGCAGTGCTGTGTAGGGTAGCAAAGGATGGGGTACAAAATGTCATAAGAACAGAGCATCTCTCCTAGTAGAAAACTGAGCTGGAAAAGATGTCCTTTCAAGAGCTTGTATATATAATCCTGTGCACGTGCAAGGCTGAGGGGCCCCTCTTGGTGGTGGTAAGAGCCACCCCTCTGTGCTGCCAAGATTTTTAGTACCTGTGCCGCTGAAATAGTAGGAAGCATCATCCTGGCTTCCCTGGCTTTTTATGAGGCCAGCAGTGAGCAGGTGGTTGGGAGGAAGCACAAACAGCCTGTCCGTGTCTGTCGTTGCAGCGCCGGCGTCGGGAGGACGGGGACGTTCATCGCCATCGACCGGCTGATCCAGCAGATGGAGATGGAGAACACGGTGGATGTGTACGGAGTGGTGTACGACCTCCGCATGCACCGGCCCCTCATGGTGCAGACCGAGGTCAGGCTCTCTGCCATCCAGCAGCACCTCTCTCAGATGTGCATAATCATCCAGCTGTAGCTCTGAATGACAGGACAATAAGATATTAGGGAGTTACAATTGCTCTTCATTTAACTTCCCTCCTTCCTGCCTCATCTCTAACCCACACAAGTAGTTGCAGCCAGGGACCATAGTACATCCAAGCAATGTCTTTACAGAGTACTTTGTAGAACTGGCATTTGCAGCTGGAAGGAATCAAATCCTGAAGCAGACTTTTTTGCAGACTAGTTTTACCCATGTGGCTTTTATGCTTTAGCTGTGAGCCAGAATTATCTGGAGTCAGGTGGTCTCAGTGTGCATCTTTGCTTTTGTGTTCTGCAGGAATACAAATATTCCTATGGAAATTACCACTTTGATCTAAAAAGGTGTATGGACTAACTCTAGCTGATTTGAAAAAGGCTGTAAAATCTCCGTCATTAAAGTCTTCTAGGATAGTGTTAGTCATGACAGATCCTAGTTCTAGACAGCAGAACCTGATCCTAGTTTTTTTATTGGGAGGGGTTGATCAGATTACATCATAAGGTCCTTTCCAGCTCTATTTTCTATAAACTGTGCATATAAGCTCTAAAACAAGCACTGTGATAGCACTCAGTGCAGTGCCCAAACCTATAGTCAGAAGCAGAATTACTTCCAAAATCAGGTGTTCTTTAGAAATGTATTTCCTTCTCTCTTTCTCCCGTCAGGACCAGTACGTCTTCCTAAACCAGTGTGTCATGGATATCATTAAATCCCAGAGGGAGAGGAAAACTGACCTTATCTACCAAAACGTGACAGCAATGGCAATCTATGAGAACTTCACACCTGGGCCAGCCTTTGGGAAGGCCAATGGCTACCATGCATAGTCCAGAAGGAACCCAGTGCCTCCAGGAGGTGTTACCTGCCCAGAGCAAAGGGAGGTGTCCGACTCGTGTTCTCTGGGATTGTGTGCAGTGTCTCACGTCTGCCTTCTCCAGTTCTGTCTGCATTCAAAGGTGTGATCTCCAGGAGGAAGAACACAATGCTGGCAGGAGCTGCAAACTGATGTTAAAAAAACCCAAACAACAAAACCGAAGCAAAAGTTTTCAAAGTTAACAGAGGAATCTTGTTTTTTTCTTGGGAATTTAACAGTACTGATAGATTAAATAGCATTCGCAGTATGAACAGTGAACTAGAATTTAAATATTAAAATAATAACACAAGCTTTTTATTACAATTTTATATGATTTCATTTACAGACGCCAGGCTGGTGGGCTGTTTTGATATATTTAATTATAAGTTTCAGGAACATATTTTATCTACTGTATCTGGTTACTTAGTTAATAGATATGTGCCTCTGTGATCTATTTTTTTTCTGTGTTCCTTTTTATTTAAAAAAGGAGTACAAATGGCTCCTTCAAATGGACATTTATATTTGGAAATCGTGCCTTTTCTAGTTGCTACTCTAGGAAAAAAAAAGAAAAAACAGCAGAGATTTTATTTTTGTACTGAAACTCTTAATGAGAACACAGATTTTTAAATAAGGCTTATGTCAAACTTAACTGTAGTTGCACTGTTGGCAGGACTCTCCAGAAGTTTGGAGGTGAGCTTTGTTCTTGCATTTCACCACAAATATCCCCTGCCTTAATGTTTCTGTGCCTCTGCCAGAGGAAAAGGAGTGTGGTCTGTCACTCCGAGCTTTAACTGTAGTTAAAAACAGAGCAAGTGAATCTGTGAATGTGTGTGCAGGGGAATGTGTGGGGGTGTGGATGAAGGACGGAATAGCTCCTCCCTGTTCCTGGCTGATATTCCTGTTTTGATACAATTTATAAAGAATTATTTCAAGGTGCAATATATGATTTATTGAATAATGCTTACTCTAATAGAGTTTTTCTCAGGTTGGTGTCTTTTTATCGTTGTTGTTTTTCCTCAAGTATATAAATCTGTGAAAATGCTGAAGCTAAGGTTCCAAGTGTTCAAGCACTCCCAAACGGATCAACTGGCTTTACTGTTTCTACCAAAAGACGTTGCACAAAATTCTGCTGTAAAGACAAATTTCTCGGTTGTTTTAGCCATTCAAAACTGAGACACATCTTACCTGCCTGCATCTCACTGATCCAGTGTAATTATTTTGTAATTATTTGCAATATACTGCTGCTTTTGTTTTGACTGGTCCTTTTAGAAACTGAAGGAACAAGCAGAAATCCCCCGTTTGTTGATTTCACAGGTCAAGGATCAGATTGGATTTATTTTGCTGGTACATAACTGTTAGACTTAGGAAGGCATTACCAATGAAGGACTTAGGTAGCTTGGGGTTGGGGGAGGGTGTGTTTTTTGGTCTTTGGATCGTTGCACTGGTTGCATTGCAGTTGAATATGGATTTTATGAATAATGCTATAGAATAGCTATAAAGTAAGGAAAAAATCTTATGAAGGTTTAATGACCAGAGTCCCTGGAATTCTGCTGCTTTTTTCTTGTTGTTGTTTTGGGGGTTTTTCTTTGTTTTAGTAGAGTTGTCAGAAAAAGCTGCAAATGCTAGGAGTAGGTGCAGTTTTACAGTGGAACCTGGCAACCTCACAGGATCCAATGTCAGCTGAAGGAGAACATAGGAATTCCTGGTGCACAACTGTAACTTTACGAATATCCTGAGGAATTTTTTACAACCTGATGTGAAACTGTGGTGTACTGTGTGAGCAAAACTGGAGGACAAACCACAGTGCATTTTTGGTTGTTAGGTTTTGGTGTGTGGTTTTGTTGTTTTTGTTCTGTTGTTTTGGGGGGTTGGTTTTTTTTGGTTTTTTGGGGGGTTTTTTTTTGTTGGGTTTTTTTTTTTTTTTGGTTTTTTGTAGCAGCCACTTGTGGGTTCTTGAATATAATTTTGTTTCTCTTTCTCTGGAAATACTTCAAAAAACCCTCATCATGAGGTTCATGATCCTGCCCACCTCCATCCAAACTGGCAGCCCACAAAGTGGATCTCTCATTTGATTCTTCCTAAGCTGCTGTCAGATGACAAAGATAAACCACTTGCACCAAACAGAACCATTCCAAAGGAACTGGGAGGGAGGAAAGTCTGCCCTTTACAGTCATGTTATTTTCTTTAACTCTTACTCTTTTAATAACTGCACATCTGTGCAGGGCACAGAGCCAGTATTCGTTATTCCAGGTCTCCCAGGAATTTGCTGCCTTATGGTGGCAAGTGCTCTTTTGCTTCAGAAGGCCCTTGTTTTGTATAGCATAGAGGAGAGGGAGATGAGTCTTCCATGCTAGATGACGTTGTGTTTCTATTCTGTTGCAGCAGAACATCAGAAAATGAGCTAGGACAATATGTGTTTCTGCCTAATCACTGCCCAGATCCTCTTACAGAAAACAAATGGATCTGTCCCATTATTTTGGTGTTGGAAGCAGGCATCGAATTCTCACATGTGCCATCATCTAATGAGTATCCATTTTTGAAGAACTTTATGCAGGTGTTTTTTCCAAAACAGACGCATTGTGAGAAGAGACTGAAGGTTGAAGTAAATGACCTTTTGATTCTGTGTATGGGTGGAAAGAGTTGGTAAGGCTTAAACTGTTGTAAACATAAAGTTGGGCATAGTGTCAGTGTGAGTAGGGCATTCCTTACAGGATGTCTCTGCAGGAAAAGGACTACAGGTAGTGCTCCACGATCATGTGGATCTGTCTTGGTCAAGGTGAATTCCTGCAAATGTTTTCTCCCTGCCCTCTGATGTTCTCTGTGTTACAATTGCTGAGATCTGTCTCTTTGGTCAGTGTTTTTGCTCACTGTTTCTTATTTAATGCTGTCCACTGAAAGCTCCGCTGTGTGACAATTGCATCTGTTGCATTTCTGTTTCACTCTTTCTTCCCATTTGGGGCCTGCTTAAGAAGGGAAAAGTTGATGTATTTCAAATAAGTGACTGTTGAATATCTTGAAATGATGTACAAATTTTATTGTTTTCATATTTGTTGTACAGGAAATTTCAGTACATGTCTGTAATATTTTTAATGGTTTGATTTGTTCTTAAAAATATAAAAATAACAATTAAAAAGCATCATCCTAGAGCACTTTTGGTCTTATTTTTCCTGTGTTGGGATTATGTTTTGAATAAAATTAACTTGCTAAAATACCCATTTCATTTAGAAGGCCTTGGAAAGTGGGCTTGAGTCAAGTGAGCACTTGAGTCAGTTGTGTACTGCAGTCTCTGGAGCTCCCTGCGATGGTGTTAATCTGTCATTCAGACTTCCCTGGCAGGCCCTGGGTCTGCTGTTAATGTGTCCTGGCAGTTGGCAGCTTCTCTAAATGAAGAGCTTGACACCAGGTAAAGAAACAGGACCATCATCCAAGGTCCATCAAAGGTTTCCATTTTCTGAAATAGCTTTGGGAGAGGACCAGTGTCCAGACTTGTTTGCTTCCAGAGAAACAAGAGTGAGGACTTTTTCATCTCTTGAAGACATCGCATTTTCTAGAGGTGGTGATAGAAGGGGATGCAGAAATATCTTTAAAATGTTATAGCTGGCTGCTGAATTACAGATCACCTGTCTGCAGATGCATAGAAAATTATCTCACCTAAGTGTCTTTCTCCTAAAATTCTTAGTTGCTGTTCCTGGCTGCCATCTGAATCACTCCTGAGGAGGATCACATGCCTGGAGGGTGATACTGGCACTCAGCAGCTCTCCAGTTCATCACAGGGTGCTTACATTAAACTAAAATCTTGTGATCCTCTGTGGCAACTGCTGTGTTTTCTGAAATGACTGCCTGGTGAACTGGGAAGAGCCAAATGTGATTGTCTTGTCGTTGTTCAGTGGGATCATGTGCCAGCCATGTGGTGGTGGTCTTACCCTTGTGATATTAGAACTTCAGGAAAGCCAGCTGTTCTGGCTGCCATTTTGGAGCCTTAGTCTGTTTGCATGGGTAAAGCTGAACCTGAGTATCTGGAAATCACATTCTGTATGTGGTCTTGTCATGTATTAATTTTACTGCCTTGGAGATTAAAGAGATGG
Source organism: Brachypodius melanocephalos (assembly GCA_013398615.1). Lineage (NCBI taxonomy): Eukaryota > Metazoa > Chordata > Aves > Passeriformes > Pycnonotidae > Brachypodius > Brachypodius melanocephalos. Next base: position 2,500,125 of record VZSR01000520.1, read on the forward strand.
AGGTCAGAGAGGAGAGGATGTAATGTTTCTGTCCTGTTCTTGGCTTGATAAATGGGATGTACTGATACTGCCTGTGCATGCCCTTCCTGGCTGGGTCTTATCAGGCAGCAGACAGACTTTGGAGATGAACATGTGGGTGCTTTTGTGGAAGAGGGTCAGAAATGGGGGCTTGGAGGGAAAAACACCTGAAAACTTCTTTTTGCTTCAGAATAGCACACTGTGCAAAAGCCAAGGTTTTAACAGCTCCTGGGTCTTCTGGGTAAAAATGAATTTTAAAATGCAAATGCAATTGCTATGGTCAAGGGCTGGAACGAGGGACAAGTGAAGATTAACAATTTACTTGCTTCTGAGGTGGGCAGGTACAGTGCTCTCACTTCCTGTACTCACCAGAGAAGTTACTGTACTTCTTTCTTTTTTTACCATGGCACTGCTTCAGGGAGTCCCTTTCAGCTCCTCACATAAAAGCTGGTGGTGTTGAAAAACCTCTGCCTGCAAACTCTTCCATTTCCAGCACTTTGCAGAAGTGTTCTTGATGTTGGTACCAAACAGTGCCCCTCTCCAATCTTGTGTTTCATTCCATTTGTTACCCTCAGACTCGGCAGACCCCTTGCCCATGCCAACCTCCTGCCTGTGAGGGAGGAGGCGGCAAATGAAGCAGAAAACCTGAGTTGGAAGCACCAGGAGGAGCTGCTTCCTGCCAGCATTGTTGGCTGAAGGGAAGGAGCTGTTAGTACATCTCATGTAGGGGAGAAGCTGGGAGCTCTTCTCAAGCTCTTTCTTAGATCTGAAGCAAAGATTATGAATCCAGGCCTGTTCTTCATCCCTGTTACTTAGCAGAGCCCTGTTTATTCATTCAAGTTGCTTCCCATGGGTTTATTTCATTTTAAATTCATATACATAATTTCCTGACAGCCAGAAGCAAAGCTAGCAAATTATCCCCTTTCACTGAGAAAAGAATCTCTTTTGATCCCAAGTGAGTTACTTGAATTCACATTTTATCTCCAACTTTCCAAGTAATCAGGGAAAAGCCAGATTGTTTGGAGCAAATGTTCCAAGTGTAGTGCTGATGTCATGGACATTCCTGGTATATTAATAATGCTGACAAGATTTCTAGGGATATATAAGACCTGGGTGCTCAGAATGTGAGGGACTGTTGCCCTTGCTTCATCACAGGGCAAGATGGACAGGAATGCACGGATCCTCTGTAAGGGATTCCTAGACTTGTTTTATTTTTCATCTGGCAGATTTTTGATGTGGTGCTTCCAGAGTCAGGAATATGCTATTAGAAGGAAAACAGACCTTTTGGTAATGGTCTAACATCAGCTCTGATTAAGGTATGTATCTACCTAAAACGTGATTGCTGTCACTCCAGAAGGGAAATATATCCTGTTCATTTCTATTCTAAGCCTCCAGATGGCACATGATACCACTGGTCTTTCCATGGAAAGCTTTCCCTGCCAGGCTGCTCCTTTTTCATTTCCTTCCCAGATTCTGATAACCTCCCTCCGCTCCTTTTGCTGTTTCCCCTTCCTTGCCCTGGCCCCTGTCACTCACTAAGCCCAGGCCACAGTGCCTGTGTACAGCCATCTGCCTGCTCTGCAGGGATATGTGAAGTGTTGTACACCTGATTAGGTGACTTTTTTTCAGAAACTCCTAAGCTCAGCAATAGCCTGATAATGCCAAATAATCCTTTGCTACCTGGGGGGAGTGCTCTCACACTTCAGTGTTGCTGCTACCTAGGCATTTTCTGATGGTGTGTGTGTTCCAAGGTGTGAGGGCTCTGGCTGGACCAGCCTGGAGCTGGTTATTCAGCATTACCAGCTGTGTGCTCATTTCCCAGCTTAGCAATCTGCTCCACAGCTGTTCCCAGCAATAACAGATTTATGGGATTGCTGAACACAGTGCAGATCCATCAATAAAGACAGCAAACAATGACGTGCTTGCTCGTACTACTCAATATGAGTAACAGTTAAAAGGCTGTTTCATTTAATGGATCTGTTTATATGTGTGTCTGTGTAATACTAAACGTGACTTTTCCCTGCCTTTTTTTACACAGGTCCTTGGGGAGATTTTAAATGTAGCTTTTAAAGCATCTGGCAACATCTGGTGAGTTACTTTGGCTTCCTCTGTCTCCCATTTGAAATACGGTGAGATTTCAATACAAAGCTCTAGTGATAGATATATTTTTTACAAACAAGGCAATAATGGAGATGGGTGTGTGAGAGAGCTCTAAATCTTCTGGAAGATCTATCTGCAACTGCCCAACTGTTTACAAATCCTTCAGCCTTTGAGCAAAGAATAAATCAAACCTGGAAGTAACATTTCCCATGCTTGTGTATCAGCAGCAGTCCTGTGGAAGATCTGCTCTGAGCTGAACAGCTCTCAGATGCTGCCACCTGGCCTGAGTGGTGCTCCCAGTGCTGGTGGTGACAAGCCAGGTTGTCACGTGCTCAAGGAAAGCTGAGCTCTGGAGGCCACTTACCAAAATACAGAGAAAGATTTGTGACCAATGTGGATCAGTCTAACCTTGAAACTCACTGTAATTTAATTATAAGCCAGGTTTATAGCTACTCAATTGGGTTTTTTCTGCATGAAGATCTCCTAAAATATGACTGAGATGCCAGAAAAAAAATTTCATAATGTTTGCTGCAATCCATATTTTCTTGTGTCAAACTCACTGACATCACATTAGTACCAGTCATGTTATTTCTGTTAAGACACTAGATGTTGCCACTTGGTATTTTGAAAATGAGCTGCTTCTTTTAATTTTAGTAAGTGTTGCCTTTAAAAAATGCCACTAAATAAAGATTTGAATAGTTCTACCTGAAAAAAAAATCCTATCTGTTTTATTTATTCCCCATTTGGACATATTTTTAAAGCAATTGCAGGTAAAGGTGAACATGGCTGTTTCAATCAGGATTTAGGAAAATATTCTATGTTTCTGTCCTAAAAATGTGGTTTTTAGTAAAAGGGACTGAAATACTGAGAAATCCAAAGAAAGCTTCAGTTCCTGTCATGTGTGGAACATGACCTTATCTCTCCTCCCCTATTCTTGCAAGTCACACAAGAGAGGGAATATAGGCATACACAGAGCAGGCAGATTGCACAGAGCCTTGGTAAACCAAGCTTATTTTTCTTTTTTTTTCTTTTTTTTTTTTTTATTAAGCACACAGTTAGAAAAGGATGGGACAGAGAATAGAGAGTCTGAATGCATGTGGATGTCAATCAGTAATATCCTTTTAAACTTTCTGCAGATGGTGTTCTGAGCCACGTAGAACTGAAGGCAAGTTCCCCTAACCCCAACAGCTCTCCTATATTTTAATATTCTGTTTGTTGACCTATTTCAAGATGTAATTTTTACACAGTATTCTCTTATCTGATTTATAGATTTGAGCTAGGACCTTATTCTAAAAGGCTCTAGAGAGTATATGCTCTTTCCTGAGAAGCATTGCACCATCACATACATGTAGGTTATCCGGATACTTCCCATTTCACAGACAGAAATTAGATACCTTTTAACTTTTTATTTTTAATTTTTTATTCCTTCTGGTTACATTATTCTATTGCAATGAAATTTTCTAAGTCAGCCTGAGGAAGGCACAATGTTATTACCGAACCAGAGCCTTACAGCTCTCTCAAAGTCATTGGCTAATATCATTATATTAGAAATACATGGAAATATTATTCTATGAACCACAGACAATTGGTTCCACATGAAACATTGTTGTAGTTGCAATTTATTACATGAAGTGATCAATATGTTGTAAATGCTTCTACAAGGTAGAGCCAGAGTATCTCTGAAAACACAACCAGCAGCATCACAGTCTGCAGAGACTGCTCTCTGCACCTGGAAAAAAACACAACACTGCAGTTTTTCTTGGGATTGAGCTTTCACTCAGTAGACACTTCAGCTTCCAAGGGCTTTGCTGTTTGGTTTATTTTGGAAAAGGCAGGATGGCTCTGGAGGACTCAGGTGGCTGCTTCCTCCGGGCTGAGGACACAGCTGCCAAGGAGGGAAGGACCATTTCCTGATTAGAGTTTGCAATCAATGGTATGGCCAGAGGCAGGAGATAAACACAACCAGCAGCTGAAGCATGAGACAGCAGTGTGGTAACCATGGTCACTTTAATAAGCAGCATTTGCAATTGTCTACCATTTTTCAGACTTCTTAGATACAAAATTTTTAGGAGGCATTTGAAGGCAGTTTGGCAAACGGCTCAGAAGTAGTTCCTTTCAGCAAAATGGGTGGAGTAGGGATAAAATCAGAGGGCTTTGTAGGCGATTCAATGTTGGTATCATTAACAAAGACAATCATCTTTGAAATACCCCAAAAAGAATTTGCAAAATGAGCTGATGTCTTTGCTAGCAGCTGCACTGTGGGAATGAATTGCTTTCCAAGGCTGGGGGAAGCAGAAACCATTCTTGCTAGGCTGAGGGGATATGGTGGGGAAAACCTGTGTGTTTCGTTGCAGGTGTAAAATAATATTTGCAGAAGTGAAGCTGTGGTGCTTCTTCTTGTTTCACACAACAGAGAAAAAGTAAATAATTTCTGCAGAGTTAAATACTACCATTAAAAAAAACTAACATCTCAATAACCTGACACTGTTCCAGAAACTTATAGGAGAGGTTAGTGTGAAGCCTCTCATCAGACTCCATAGGAAGGGCATCATGTTCCAAGCTGACAGTGGCCTTTTAACTTTGCTGGTGTGTAAGGAAAATTCTTACATGCTAATAGTCAAATTATGATTTCCCATGATTGAAAGGCAGGAGCTACTAAGCATAACAAAGTGAGTTTCCCCTGCTCACTAGGACATCTGCCAGCACTGTGATCAAATTATGGCTTTCCTTGGCCCACAGTCAGGAGCAAACTGCTTATCCTTGATCAAAAGCACAGTCTGCTTGGGTGGAGACGCTTTAATTATTGGTGACAAATCTGACAAAAGCCCTTTGAAGTGACAGTCTCAGGATGCCTCAATGTTCACATATGGGGGAATCAATTGACTGATTACCGCAAGAAATAACCTCAACAATGAAACTGAAAGAGAAGGTGGAGGTCTGAGCTGCACTGAGTCACAGGCAGCAGGTGTGAGGGTGCCCAGGCAAACGGGACCTGCAAGGGGTAAGGACTGTGGGTGGGGGACGAGACATTTGGGGTAGATCAGTTCCATAGGATGTGTCTGGCTTTATGACCTGGTTCTTGCTATGCAAAAGCAGCAGAGGGGCCAGCCCAAGAACTTGCCATGGACAGAGCAGTGTTTCACAGTCATGCCTTGCAAAGGCTTTGTGGGCCAGTCCCCAGCAGCAGTCCCGGGCTCTCTGCACCAAGCAGAGCCACAGCAAACAGGAAACCAATTCCATAGTCCTCTAAGGGATAGAAAAACCCAAAATAACTTCTGCAGTTAAATGAAATGCCATCTTTTTGCCTAACTAAATTCACAGCAAAGGCAGAAATCAAATGGAAAGGACAGTGGTAGTTAGGGTCTTACTACACCCGGGGAAATCCCCCCATCCTGCAAGGTTTAGCAGTGAGGAAGGATTTATGACTAGGATGAGAACGCCTGCTCTCTCCAATCCTCCCTGCTTCCCTGGAAAACCAAAACCAAGCAGGCATCCTGAATTGTGGCCACAGGCCTCCTGTCTGCCAGCAGGTGTGGGGAGGACTCATTTCCAAGGGTGGAAGTTACAGCACCCACATGGATTCCCCTTTGGCAGGAGATGAAAGCTGTGTGGTTTCAGAACAAAGAGCTCGGTTTTTGCATGTAGGAAATTAAGAGATCAGCTGAGCAATGTTATACAAGCCAGAGGGGAAGCCTTAAAAGTTAAAAAAGGCACATTATACCTGATGCATTCAGCAGTGCTGAGTGAGGCATTCTGTGCTAAATGAAATCGTGATACAGCACAGGTGAGAGCACTGGCCCAGGACAGCAGTGGGGACAGCAGATTATACCTCTGCTGCACTGTGGCACATCACTGCTACTAAAAAAAGGAGAAAAGTGCTCTGTTTTTTAAAAAACAAATCTATTTGTGGCTGTTTAGAAATGGGGGCTGGAATAAAACACAAGCAATGGTATCTCGCACTCAAGTTACAGAATCTAGTAATAATTTCATAGTTTTTCTCAGTTTGGCTGGACTTGCATACCGGGAGCTGACTTGGAAGGACTGGGCTGGCATCAAGTATTTTCTTGTACTTCATGGCTCCCATGCATATTCCTGTTGAGAACACACCTGAGTCAGATCAAGATTCCCATGGCACTGGCAGCTGAGAAGAGCTTTTAGATCCCAGCTCTCAGAGAAAGCTTCTGTGCTGTACATAGTTCCTCACTCCATGGATTTATAAATGTTCCCCATGCTGCCTCAGCTCTCATCCACCCCAGGCTGCTGTCAGGGCTGTTCCTCACCGTGTCCCTCGCTGTCGGTGAGAGTTGTGCTCTCCCTGGAGAACCTTTCCCTTTTCCCTGGCAGCACCAGCGCCAGGGTGGTGCCGGGCAGTGCACGGTGGTGTGGCTGGAGCCACTCCATGGAGGAGTGGGCTGGAGCCAGCTCCAGGGGCAGCCCTGGCCCCTCTCTTCACAGCGGCTGCCCCTCTGCTGCCAGCGCCGTGCCACCACACCAGGCAGGGATCTGCTCCACCCCGCCACCATCCGGCTCCTCGTCCGGTCTGGCCACATCCACTCTACCCCGCTCCTGCCCTTGCTGTGGCCCCTGTGTAAGCTGGCACCCAGCTGGTGGGCTTGCCTTCCTCAGACATCTCCCTCCAGACAGAAAGGAAGTGAAAATGGTGCTGGGAGAAACAATGAGGCCCGTCCCAGGCGAGAGGGCCCTCAGGGCCGTGAGGCGGCTCCTCGGGGATCCCGCCGCTGTGCGGGATGAGGAGATTTTGTTCCCAGCCCCACTCTGGGGTTTTTGGCACACGCCTTGGTGGCCACCCCACATTTTTAGGGGTTACACTGGGCTGCCCCCAGCCCACAGCACCTACCTGAGGAGTAGGAGGGTTGTTAAGGAGCCCCAGGGGAGATGACATTTCTGTGCATCAGCAGCCAGGTCTAATGCAGTGCTCCTACGCTTTCCCGAGGTCTGAGGCAAACTGGTCAGTAGACACATGGATTTGGGGATGTCTGGCAGGAGCCAGCAATGTCCAGAACTGGGCCAGGCTGCAGGTTCACACCTTGCAGAGCTGGTGGTGATGGAGGGCTTGAGCTGATGAATTGTGCCCATTGGTCCTTGTGCCCAGGGAAGGGGAAAGAAGGTGAGGGTGGAGGGATTCATGAATAATTAAACTCTGAGACAGAGGAACATACATAATGCATGACAAATTAGCCCAAATGCAGCAGAGGAAGCATAGGTAAAGTTTGTTTCAACAAGCAGAAAATGGGATGTGACAAGGTATTGACACCAGAACAGCTGTTTGCTAAAATTTTTCATTTATTTTTATAGATTTCCTCCCCCTCACAGTTAGGGGTCAGCCTAGAGCGGGACAGAAATCAGCAACTGAGACGGAAAACAAGTTTGGCTCCTGCTGGGTCCCAGTCCAGCATGCTCCCTGTCTGGGAGATCTCCCTCCCTGCTCAGTGCTCTCCTTCCCTTTCTGGTAATCTGATGCAATATTTCCTGCCCGGTCACCTGGGCTGCTGTTAGACTGCAGCTAAGGCGGGTAGGGTAATGCTCTTAATTCCGTGGAAACAGAGAGGCCCATGTTGACTCACTCCAGCCTTTTCTGATCCCAGATTTCCTAAATATTTTCTTTCTTCTAAACTGTATTTGCTGTTAGAACATAAATTATTTATCAGATGTTACATTCGTTACAGATGGTAATGAGGCTGCCAAGCAGAGGGCATCGACTCTATACTGCAGTGTCAAACTGATTGAAGGAGGGGTGTGTGTGCAAATAAAAACCCAGTCTCTTCCTTTTATTGAACAAACCCAGCAGATCTGTTCAAATTCACTTTTCCCATAAATAACACTGAAGGCCAAAAGCTGCATTATTAGACTTGCAGAGTTGCTTCATCTGAATCAGAGCTCTGGGCAACATGACTTGTTTCTTTCTTTCCCCAGCTGTGAATCACTTATGGTGTCATTCCTGTGTTAATGAATAAGTTAGGCATCTTTTCATGATAGATCACAGGACATCATACACAGAGGGTGTTCATTACAGGTTCCTGCCACACCAAACCCCTGCTTTGACAGAGCTGTTTTCATCCCTTTTGCTCTTCACAGGCTGTTCCTGGAGTAGGACTGTGTGAAGCAACCTGGAGCTGAGCACTGCAACACCAATCCTTGGATCTTGTGCCTCCTTCCACATTCTGCTCACTCCAAAGCAGCCTTCCCCCTCAAAGCAAGGGTCACTGGATGCTGTGTCTGCTGAACTGCCTGCTCCAAGACAGGGTATCTCACTTCTCACACGGGTAGACAATTCACAGGGAAATAATTCACTGTTACTCTCTTGCAGGCTGCTTTTTTTGTACTCTAGGACCAATGCCTGTTTTCTGGTGCATATTGAACTTGGATTTCTCTGGGTTTCTGGAGTCCTGACAAGCAGGGACTGCTTAGACTTGAGGTGGGTGAAAAAAACCAGTCTAAGTTCTTCTGATTGTTCTACTGCTTTTTCATCTATATGGCCTTTCATCACTCCTTGCTAGAAAAGGTGAAACTATAGAAAGTCACAGCATCCTGCTGCCCTTTGTGAGCAAAGTAAGTGTGAAGGATTGAGTGTAAACCAGTTTTCTCCCAAAATTCAATACATTCTCTTTTAACACTGAGGTCCTCTATATATCAAAAATTACAAATATTAAAGGACTGTGCAAATACTGAAACATGCAAGACCAGAATACTGCTTTTAAAAGGTTAAGACTGCCCAACCCCCTCACTGAGGACACACAGATGCCAGCTGCATATCCAGGTGCTGGAAGAGATGGGGAAGAGGAAAGCGGCTTTTGATCTCGTGAGACAGAGAAGCCCAATGCAGAATTAACAGCCTTAGCTTTAACTACAAAGATATCCTTCAGTTCCTTGAAGTGTCACAGGCTTCCTGCATGCTGCTGGGCTATCCTAGTGAAAGAAAGTGATGTAGCTTTCCCAGAAGGAACACCCTAATTCAAAAACTTCAAAAAGGATAAGTGTGCTAAAGAGAATAAAAATGGGCTATGGTTAGGCACAGCATACTATGGAAACTTCTCTCTGAGCAGATTCAGCAGATGAACAGAGTTCTGCTTTTTTTTTCTTTTCTCCTTTTTTTATGTGTGTGTGTGTGTAGGGTTTTTCCCCTCAGCTGTTGCAATGACTCACTGATTTGCATGGCCACTCTTGTTCTGGATTCTGAAAAGCTTTGAGTACACAATTGGGTTGATGAAATGCCCTGTCAGCCACCTCTAATTCAGCTAGATTTATTTTCTTTCTCTTCCTTCTCCTTCCTAGTGCCTTGATCTAGATGAGCCTTGCCACTTTAAAACTAAAGTGGGACACAGGGAGGTGAGAGACAGAAAAGGAAAATTTCTGAACACCCTGCCCTGTTCCAAATTAATTAGAGCCCCAACCACCTCAAATATGTGTAGAAAGCAGCTTAGAAAATGTTCTCCATTACTGCATTTAAATTCTGGAACTAAAGTTTATGATGAGTGATAAACTAAACCCTGCACCAGTGCCCCTCTATGCAGTTTGACCTCATTCCAAACACATAGGAGAAGAAAATGTATGTGTCCACCAGGTTTTTAGCACAATGTGCACAACTCCCAGCCTACATCAACCCAATGCTTGCCAGTGAGATGGGACACCAAGCACTGCTGCCTGGCTGACTGATTTTTTTTTCTTTTCAGCTGTGTGAAAATGAAGATGTTCCTGGAGGCAGGCTGCTCTGGAAGCTGCTTGGCATCCCCCTCTTTTGTATGTCTCTGGTGTGGGTCCTGGCCTGCCTCTGGCTTGTGCTCCCCTGCTCCCAGAGGGAAGGGGGCTCCTCACCTGCTGTCAAGTGTTCCTCTCTTTCCTTAAGCCAGCTGCTCCAAGGAAGTGCATGTCCAGCTTGGCTGCCTCTCTGCAGCCAAGGCAGTGTTTTCTGAAGTTGCTGCTTGACCAGCCTGTTCCCAAGACCCAAGGCCCCACCTGAGAGAGCCCTCAGCATGTTCTTGCCTTCAGGTTGGTGTGTGCTCCCCGCCCAGCACTGCCCTTGAATGGACAATAGGGCAGCATTCCATGGCTCCAAACGGAAACCGGTGTTTTCCAGGGATAGCAGAAGATCCCCAGCTGCAAGAAAAGCCTGTGTGAAGTGACATGGGTCTAAGCCAATTTACATCAAAGGAAAATCCAGATCATAAATGCTCACACGTGCAGCTTTTCAACATCAGAGTACAAAGTCCAGGCTGCTGAATTCGGTCAGGCTGTGCCTCTTTGCTGCCTGATTTTAGCATAGTGTGGCTTTTGAGGAGCCCCTTTTCCAGCTCCTCCAGTGTAACGCAGCCTTCAGAGCTCTGGGAGGAACGTCTTTGACTTGTTGTCCTCCAAATAGCTGTAGTACCAGCATGAAAGGAGAGGTTTCACATAAACATGTAGAAAGAGAGCAGAGGTCTCACGTAAATATGTAAAAATACATCCATATAAGCCAGGAGATTAATGGCACATGGAAATGAAAAACAGTTATTGTTAATGGCAGTCTTGCTGACCCTATTCTAATATTTAATCTAATTTCCAATCTTCATATTCTAATATTTTTTCCTTATAATTTGGGTTTTCATTAAGAATCCCTTCCCATTTCAAGGTGCAATGCCACTTTTTGCAAAGTCAATCTTCCAAAGGGCTGTCTGCATTACAGATAATTTTGTCCTCCAATACAATACAGGTGAGGGTATGTAACATTATTGGTGAAGACTCGATGGTATTTGCTTTTCATTTGTGTCAGGAGACTGAAGGAAATGTTGTTGGAATATGGGATTTCACCAGGGCTGCCCTCAGATTGGACAATAACGGCTTTGCAGATAAAGCACCTTGGTGCAAAATTCCTGTGGAAACAAATCCAAATAGTTTTAACTTCAGAGAGGTTAGGGGAGGTAAATTCCAGCAAGGCAGAAAAGTAGTGTTCAGAGACCACCTGTGCTTTTTCTCTACTAAGATTTTGTGGCAAAAATGTGTCATCTGCTGTCAAAATATGTGTGTTCAGACTGATAACACACAGGCCTGGTCTTATTCAGATTGTTAATTTACAAGTAAAGACCTCCAAAGGCCTTTCTTGACTTGCTTCCATGCATAAGTGTCACAAATGCCTTGTCACCTTTACTGTTGGTTAGATAACACATAGTAAGACTGATTTTTTTTAAAACTGGCTTTTTTTGTTGTTGTTTTTCCAAGGAAAGGCAAGCCCTAAGGATGCCGGGATGTCAGACAGCTCCTCTGTGAAGCGTTGTTGCACACTGGGATATTTTGCTGCTGCTGTAGGACTGGCAGGGTGAAATCAAGGGCTCCTCTGAATGGCAATGAAGTGCAGGACAAACACGTGGGGCTGAGGACAGGATGGCTTCCCGCAGCCACTGCAGCAGGTCCAGCTCTGGGAGATAAAATTAAGGGTAAGGTGTTCACAGTCTCCCCACTGCCCACCATGAGCTGTCTGTCTGAGTGAAGCAATGTTGTTGTGTGAGCAGTAATTCCCAGTGCCCCACAAAAAGCTAAGTCTGCTGTGGTACCCCTCTAGCAGCATGAATCCATGGCTCCAAATGCCCCTGTATCGCTTCCCAGCTCATCAGGCACCTGCCTGCCTGATTCCTTTACCCTTGTCAGTGTTCAGAAGAGCTGTGCACCTATTTTAGCCAGGCGAGCCAAGTGCAAGTTGTTTTTCATGCAGGATGGCTGTGCACAGCAGCACAGGCAGGGGGAAGCTGGAATTTTGGAGGGCAGACCCCTAGCATGGGGCAAAAGGCTCGCCCGCGCTCTGACGCTGATTTTCTCCTTTATTGGCTGCTCCCGAGGCTGCAGCCGGAGGAACAGTCTCCTGTGGAATGGCAGCTTTAGACAATTTTATTGGCTGATGAATCTGATCTTGCCTGGCCACCTTCCAGAAACACTGACTTGCCCGAGATGAGAGTGAGAGGAAGGTTGCTCTGCCCGGGGCTCTAAAGCAATTGTTTTGAGACCAACCTAGCACCCATGCCTTGCTGCACGGTGAGTACAGAGAGACAGATCCTATGGCCACGTCTGTATGTGTAAAGTGCTTTATGATCTAATTGCTGACACAATTAAATGCGCGGCTCCTGTGGACTGTGTCTCGTTTGCTGCTTAATTATGTGAAAATGTACTTGGTAAATGGCTTGCTGTCACAAAATGCTCGATTAACTGTTGCAATGATCTGAGTTAAAACACTGCGTTTGTTGTGTCCTACTCTGGTTATTTCCTGTGCTGCAACACATTGATTTAAGCTTTTAGTCATGAGAGAGCAAAATGCAGCTGCAAGATGTTGATATTAAAATGTTTTCTTTGGTTTTATTATTTTGCTAATGGAAACTCAAAATACCAGAGCTGCTTGCTAATATTTGCTCAAGTCTTCTAAAAATTGCTGATTAATCGTGCCCTTTCTTTTTTAAGGGTAACTTCTGTGAAGTTTGATGCTATGGATCATTTTGCAAATTGTGCTTTTCCACAGCGCAAAAATAGGGCAGAGCAAAGCAAGGGAATGTTTTTAATGTGGCCCCCAAAGTGTGTGGTGCTCAAAGTGGCAGGATACTGCATTGCACCTACTTCAGTTGCAAACAGCCCTACAGATAAACATTTCTGAAGAGCCCCCAGAAATATTGCTACCTAAGGAACTGATGGTTGACCAGCAGCACTGGAACAGAATGAAAGAATGCAGCTTTTTAGACTGCAGCAGTCCTGTAATACACAAAGATGCAGCTAATCCTGAGAGTGCATCATACCTGCTGCTTCAAAAATGATACTAAATAACCTGAGTTTCACTCTAACAACCTGCAGTGCCCCTGATACTCGGAGTTGGAAAATGCGTGTTTTTGACAGCTTTGGGAAACAACATTTTATCACTGTACTTGGTCAAAATACCTCTCTCTAATATTTTGTAGGGGTTTTTTTAGGTGAGGTGGTGCAGGAGGTGGGGTGTCAGTATTTTCTGTGAACAGATAGGTGCTGAACATAGTGCAGGGACAATATAGCTTCCTCAGAGCTAAGACAAAGTATTAAATTAAATCTGAGTAAAGCTACACAGAGTCTCCCAAAATTTCTCAAGCTGTAACTTTGCATTCTCATGGGCTGCACGTAGCACAGCTGTTGATGGCAATGATGCTTCTCTTCATTCCTCTTCCTGAGGGCCAAGGAGGAACCTGAGCAGCTTCATGATTTGCCTTGGCTGGAACAGCTCTGCAGTGCTGGCCTGGGATGCAGTGGGTTCCTTAGGGAGTCAGAAATGGATGGTATGGGGCTGGCTATGGCCTCTTGGAATCACCTGCACCACAGCCACCTTTCCAAGCTGTGTTGAAGTTATGTTTTGAGTATTCTGGGAAGAGTACAGTTTGTGGGTACAGGAGAGACATGGACATTGATTTGCAGCTGTAGTTGTAAGGAGGAGTCTCCCCATTATGTCTAAGTGGGGAAGAGGGGAGGCCTCATTTGGTGCAGTTCCACCTCTATTTCAGCTCAGAAGGAAATAACTTGTTGAACTGGCTCCCATGACAAGTGGAATGGCAGTCCATGAAGCTGTGTGGCCCTGTTACCACCTGTGGTTATGAGAGTAAAGTAGGACCTTTCATTAATGAGAAATGATGTGGCAAATATGGTTTAGTATGACTTTTGTGCAATTGTGCCAGGTAGCATTGGCAAACTTTGGTTCTAAAAGTCTTCTAAACATTTATTTGGCCCCGTAAATAGTCTAAACTATTTTTTGCTTGTTCCTGTGTTTCTGTACTGTTCCTTCTCCTGATCTTGCTGGCTGAGGCTTCCAAGAGAGCCATGGGAAGCTGAAATTCATGCTAATTGGATTTCAAACATCCCTTCTAGAAATCACAGGCTCTGTCATTATATGGAAGATGAGGCCGTTTTATACCCAGTTTTATAGATGTGGTTGTGATTTCCTGGGATTTTCTTGTGGAATCTGAATCAGAGCTTACTTCAGGTTAAGATTTAAGTTTAGCAAATGTGAAAATCATAGTATTGGCATAACAGCTCAGTACCTGTTCATCCTCCTGGAGAAGTTTTTTGTATTAATGTCAGACATGCATCTGTGAAGTTGCAATCTGTGGCTGTTGTAACACTGAAAAGGGAAATAAAAGGGGAGGAAGCTGTGCATGAAGATGTGAATTTTGCTAGTTTTAGATTTAAACCAGACACATTGAAGGTAACCAATGGTAGAAATGGAGCTTTGCTGCTAAGTAGTGTGTTGGTGTATGGCACAAACGGGACAGGACCACTGGGAGAGCCTTTATTGCAACATCAGCCTCATAAGAGGTTGAGAAAATTGAAAGATGGCAACAGGTCATGTCTTGCCAGCAGTAGCCAAAGATCTCTTTGTTGCAGGGCATTTAAAAAGTTTTTCAGCCAACAGCATATTGCTAAAGCATACAGACAATTGCTGTAGCCTATTGCTAAAAGCACACGTACACCTGCTTCAAACAATGCTGGCTTGTATGCTTCCTATTAACAATACACAATATTCTGTTACTAAGCTTAAAACCTTCTCCTATCTTGCTAAGCATATTTTTCTGCAGTCTGAAGTCTATTCTAGCCAAGCCTCAAAACTCAAACTACTGTTTCATGTCCTTGCCCAATGTATCATTGTATCTTCTCTGCTTTCAGACTCTTCAGCTTCAGCTAACTCTAACTTATCTGTTCTTTCTGTTTCTGAGGCCTGCTTTTACAGTTTCTGAAAATATTCTTACTTTTGCTAGTAATTTCCAACAAGTAAGATGCAATTTATTTGGAGGGGAATGAGCGATTCTCTTGATTTTTCAAAGTTCTTTTTGAAAACCTGCTACTGATGTGCTGCTGGTGTGTTCCAGCAAAATAGTAACCATGAATGAGCTGAATACAGGCTGCTTATTTATTTTTGAGCCTTTCCCATTACTCTACGTGCCACAACAGGCAAAATGTTGGTGATTTCTGTCACTGTCAGGCCAAAGGTAGAGGTGGCCTCACTTTGGGCACTGGTGGAATGGATACCCAAGGAATGCTCCTGGTGCCTGAGCTGTTGGTGGTCTCTGTGAGCAGTCCCAGGAAAGCCAGGGTGGCCCAGAGCCCTGTGGCAGGGCAGGGGATGAGGATCAGTCACATGGGATCAGCTTCCCTTTCCTGGGCTGGCCCTCAGCTTGTAGCAGTGGAAAGGCCATGAGTGCAGCCAGCCTCAAAACAGAAGGACAGATTTTTTCCTGCTCTGCTGTCAGTCTGGAGTGGTGCTTTGCACCCCAATTGCCTCCCTCAGCCTTGTAAATGCTGCAAGGTTCTCAGTTTTGTTGGAGCAGATAAAAGATAAGGGCAATTCTAGACATTTTACTTTGAAGAGAGAAAATGGAGAAAAGTAGAAAGAGGAGGCACCTAAACATATGAAGTCATCTTTGTCAATGATTATATTTATCAATTCTGTAGAAACGAAACCAAGAGAAAACTATGATTCTCTGACTTTAAAAAGCATTTATCTGGATATGTTTTGTTTTTAGATTAAGACTTGAGTTAAGAAAGTGGAAATACATTGGTTTGTATTTTGACAGTTTAAAATAGCTTCTATGCAATGCTCTTACAGCATGTTCGTTTAGAAGGTGGACTTGCAAATTGCAATAGTATTTTAAAACACTTGGAATTCAGAATGACATGTAAACTGTCTGCAGAGATTTTATTTTTATCTTTGTTAATGTGATGGTTTTGCACCGCAGTTGGGTTTGTTGGTTAGCTTGGATGTGAATTTGTATTTCTGTATATGTATATAAACATAATCCCATTAAAACATGTATGTAAGTAGGAAGATGGTAGGCAATATGCTTACATATATACCAGCATGTTATCGAGTCATAACATGAAATATTTACTCTCAATATCCACGTGTAAATCTAATGTGCTGTGGATTCATGCTAGGAATAATAAGGCAAGGAACTGTTTATGCTCTCTGATACAGATAGCCAGATCAACAGTGGGAGTGAAAACTGGAATTGTTCTCTCATTTCAATTACAGCCTGACAAATGGTGCATTCATTTTTCATTGTTAATAAATGGCCCATATGGCATCCTTTGATCACATGCTCTGTAGCTCCTTGCAACAGCAAAGCATTTATTTTCAGGGAATATAGAACCAAACATTTGATCTGGGCTTTCTGAGCAAAATATTATCTTGAGTAAGAGAATGGAAACTAACAGGAGAAGGTACCCTAGGTAGCTCAGAACTTTCCAGTCTGAAGGCTTGGAGCATGCTGCACCCACCTCAGCAGCAGAGCCAGAAACCTCCTCACATTCCATATCACACCAGATAAAACCAGGCTCTTTACCCACTAGCAAATTCCATTCTTTCACAGAATATGTGAGGATGGCTTTTCCATGGTGCACAATCCAGATTCCAGGATGCCTGGCATGCAGGGATAGATAAAAACAAACCAGAGAAGAAATTTAGAAAGCAACACAAAGCAAAATTAGAATTTCTTTGTGTGTGAGAGATACGCATAAACAAAAAACCCATCAGCCTGAATACACATATCCCTTGGAATAAAGACAACCTATTTGCTCTTAATCACATTATTTATCATACCTTTTAGAAGCAAAACTGAAATCCATAGCCAGGACATCAGCTAGAGACATTCAGGAACATTTCCATGGAAATACCATCTTGGAAAGCAAAGCTTGCTGAAGTTTGCTCACTATTATCTGCAGAGCACTGCAGTCTGGGAGGAAACGAGCTGGGTGACACCCTGTTTTCTACACCCACAGTCACAACAGATGGGTGGGTGACAGGACCTCTCCAGAGCAGCTCATATCCTCCCTTATGGTGTAGCTCTTGCAGCCACTTTGATCTTAGTGGGCAGACAGTGTTTGGGACCTTTCTGGGTGTTCCTACCAAAAAAAAAATTATGATTATGGCAGCTCGTGCCTTTAATGTGAACTGAAGTGTTTACAAAGCACGTGTGGATGTACACTTCTACTCCCCCAAACACAAGAGGTTTCCTCCCTCACAGGGTTCATGTGAACCTTCCAGGGACAAGGAGATGCAGGACAGAAGCAGGGGGAAGGGGAAGCCTGTTGGACTCTCCTTGGGAAAGTTTCTTCAGTAAGAAAGCAACCTGTGGCTGCTTGTGACTGCAACACTGTCAGCACCCCCAGAGTACTTTCAGCTTCTGCTTTGGCAGTGGCAAATGGCAAAACTGCACAGACTCACTTGTTCATGACCCCATATAAGAAAAGACTTGTCCCGTTTTTGCAAAAAGATGGGCACAATATGAAAGCTTAAACCCCAAAGCAGATGCTGCATTTCTGTAGCTAGCATCATGTCATGTGTTTGATGAAATGTGGCTGGCTACATGTGTCCAGGTGGGCATTGCTCCTTTGGTGAAAAAGCTATTAAAATGTGGCAATTTGTGGGGATTTAGGCTAAAATAGGCTCTCACAATGGAGAGCTAGTACAAGGTACAAAGTTGAAAAAATTGGTCTCCAGATAGGTAACTGAAATGGGCGGGGGAGGGAATGGGACAACTTTAAAGGTTGCGTAATCATTTAATTTGCTGCTTTAGTGCTAATATATAAAATGTTTCCCCAGCATACCTGGTTTCTCTTTTCAGCTGGCTTCTTAGGAAGGACTTTTTGAGGAAGACACTCTATGTGCTGTTACAGGCCTGTAATTTTCAGGCTAGACTACAGAAGGATTGTATACTTGTTGTTTTGTTTTCCCTTGAGAGAGTTCTGCAATGTTTCATAAATCCAAAAGAGTGTATAGGTTTTAGTGAATATGTAATTAGGAATATATACTGGTCCATACCTCTGTTCTTAGAGGAGATGGTCACCAATAAAAATGATGTTCCTTACTGTGGAATGATCTGTCATCTCCTCAGGTTCTTGTAAATTGCTGTAGCTCAACATTAGGGCAAAATATTTAAAAGTTGTCAAAAGCAACTTTAAAGCCTATGACCTTCTAGCTTTTAAAAGTAGTTTAGGGGCTTAAGGTGGTGAATCCTGTAATCACTTTTGAAATGTTTTTCTAGTCCATCTTCCTTGAACGTATAGAAATATTTATTTCCCACAAGTAAAAAGGGCCTAACTTTGTCCAAAAAGCATTGTTCATTATGGACTTGCTGAAGTCTGTGAGGGGTAAAATTTGGAACTGACTTGCTGAACTGATAAGATTTGTCAGGGACAGTCATGGGTTATTGCCTCCACCTTTGTAATAAAAAAGATTGTGCTTGAAAAAAAGCATGGTAGGAAAATGCACTTGTCTCAGGAAAGGAACAGTGAGCACTTGCCCTGTGCATGGCCAGGAGTTGGACTCAATAGTCTCTGTGGATACCTTGCAACTCAGGATATTCTATGATTCCATGATTCTGTGACTTGAATTATTTTCCAGAACCCATGATACAGGAAATGGGGAATTCCTCAAGGAGTTTTATCACAGCACATTAGGTTTTTATATTAATTGTTCCTGTTTGGTCTGAAAACCAAACCTCCTTCCTCTTGACCTTATTTAATATGATGGACACCAATATTTAATATTAAAAAAAGAGGAAGTATTTATTTAACTTCTTACCCCTCTTTTATGGTACAAGGCTCTGGCTGTGTGGGAGGACAAAGACATGATGCATGAAAACATGAATAGTTTGTGTTCAAGCTGATGTCCCAGGTTAGCTCCACTATATGGGCATCCCACTTTCCATCTGGGTGCCACAGAAATGCCATGGAGATCCTAGATGGAGGTGACTTCTACCTGAGAACCAAGGTGACAAACATGACCCAATCAAGTGTGTGACAAATATAGACACCCACTGCAGCAACTTGCACCAACACAAGCTCTGAGTTGCAAGTTAGATATGTGGCTGTGTCTCAGCAGTCAGTCCCTGCTTCATGCTGCAGTTAAACTGGCTCCCAGGTTATTGCATCTGCACCAGGCCTTGGCATGGTCCCAGGAAAAGTCTTGTCTGTGTGAAGTTTTGATAAAAGATGGTTAGATTTCTGCAAAATGAAAAGAAGCAAATGAATACTGAGTAACCTGGGAGATGTCTTTCTTTCCAGTCTTTATTAATGATTGTTTCCTTCTGTGGTTATTTACATACATTTACAGAGCCCAGCAGAGCTATTCCTTGCCTGGTCTTGTCTCACAAAATTCCAAAGTATAGAACTGTCATTCAGGGATGAAATGGTGTGATGTAATTCAACTATAGGCAAGGTGGCTTAATTAACACTTCCAGTCTGTCTTTAGTAGGCAGGCTCAGGATATGCAATTTTGCCTTATAGTAACTTTCAGTTTTCCTTTTACATCTTTCCTTTACCACCACAGCAGTGGAAAAAAAGCTCATTTAGCTGTCATGTGACCTTGCAGCTCCACAGTGGCACAGGGAATGCTCTGTTCAAGAAAAAACAGTGTTTTGGGGGAAGGACTCAGCAAATTAACTGGGAGCCTGTTTTTTCAAAAGGCTGATTTATGCCAATGGGGAGATCCTTATACACTGTGGAGCAGCACTGTGCTGATCTCAACAGAGCTACTTTGCTTGATGGGGTTTAAAAATCTGCTCCCAAGTGTGTGTGATTCTCTTCTGCTGATGCAACTATCGCCACTGGGGAAGGTTATGCCTCTCTATCTTGCTCTTCTCTCTCTATGGCCCAGCAGCCCTGGGATGCACTGTTTGTCCCCTTTGTTTTTTGAAGGTTACCCTTGCTCACGTCTCAGGCTATGTCTGGGGCTCGGTGCTGCTCCTTGTGTGAGCTTTGGTGCCACGAGCCTGGCAGCAGAGTCAGCCCAGCAGCACTGGCTTTGCTGCAGCTTTTCTGCCTGCAGTGGGACCCCAGGGCCTGGCTTGCCCAGCTTAGCACAGGCTGCCATCTCACTGCTTACTCCGTTTGCCTCCACATAGCAAAACTGTGCTTTTCTCCCTGCAGCAAGGCATAGCAAAGCCGTAGGAATTATCCTGGGATCTGCTTCCCTGCTGGTAGTGGCTTACCATGGTATGTGGAACTGGTCTGCTTCTTAGATGTGGGAGCAGGAAAAGCCTGTCCCCATGCTGCTGCTCCTGCTCGCTTTATGGTTCTAAAAGACATGGTCCGCTTGAGTAGCACTGCTTCTGTGTTTGTAGGTCAGACAGAAGCCCCTGTGGGTCAGCTTTACATCTTCAGCTGTAAATGTAGGTCAGCTGGCTGCCGTGCAGAGTGTTCCTTATCCTTAAAAGCACAGGTCCTCACAGCTGCACAGCCCATTGCCTTTGCTGTCTGTAAGGAAGCTCATTCTGCCAGCGCAGCGAGGGGTGCAGCTGCTCTCCTGACACTGCCAGCCCTGCCAGCATGGGAGCAGAGTATTTATCGGTCTAGGTGGAGCAGATGTGTAATGAGAGCAGTTTCTGCTGCTTCTGACACTTTCCTTTAGTAATGAGAGATTGATATGAGGCCTGTTAATGAAATTAATTATCATAGGATGTGACAGCGCCTCGAAATCAGAGCAAGTGCTTCAGTTCTTCTGTGCCCAGGGTCTGTTTATTCTGATACTAAATCTAAGATTTGCTCATTCCTGCATCCTAGAGAGTCCATCAGAGGTCTAAAATCTGTGAAAGATTCTCAGGAGCTCACAAGGAGCCAGCTGGCTTCAGTTACACTGTTCATAGCACACATTTGGTTTACATGTCCCTGCCTGCAGGCTCTAATCTTAGCTCTGACACTTAATATGATTTGATTTTTTTTTAGCTCGGTTTCCTAGGAAGTTGAAGCTTATGCAATCCTTATGCAAAAGGAAAAGCCCTGAAAGCATTCCTAAAAAGACAGCACAAACCAGCCAGTGGGTTCATGAGTCAGAAAACTTATGTTAAGTTGCACACAGAAGAAGGTGGCTGGTGCAGATCTCCCTTTGTCCGTGGCTGCAGGGACCCTCCAGCTGCTTGTAGAATCCCAGCAGGCTATGACTGGGGCTCTGGATGGCCTCCAGAGGTCCCTTCTGTCCTCAGCTATTCTGTGACCCTGCTATCCATGGAGCACTAACATTGCAGCAAAATTCAGCAGAGGAGGACAGCTCTAAAGGCAAGCAGGTTATGACAAGTTTGAGAGGAAGGCTGTGGATGTGGTGTGCACGGGATTGTTGGCATGATTGTGCCTGGAATCATTGAGTTCATGATCCTCCAGAGCCTCTGGTGGTTGGTGGATATAGAAAGGAGTAAGAGGATACACTGCAGGAGAGATGTATAGAAATGCAAGACCTGTTAGGTGGTCTGTGGGGAGATAAGGAGGTGCTGCATCAATGTACAGAATCTCTCTAGACTTCATCACTTCTCCTGGCACTTCTCCTGCCGTGTCTAGAGAGAAGGAGATGCAGATGAGGCTGTGGTACTTAACCAGGAAAGCAGTGTGGTCCCTCTTGTGTATCTCACATCTGCTTTCAACATAGCAAATTTGTGGAGACATCATCAGTGTGACCAGCAAAGCAAACATAATCTGTTTGTAATATTGTAATCCCTCTGCTCAAAGATAGGTTGCCAAATTTCTCAGGGAAGAACTGTCTTTTTAATGAACTCAAACTCCAAAAATGAAACTAATTTTCCCCCAATACTGGAATATCTTTATTATTGAGACTTGAAATATTATTGCTTTATTGATTTTTTTTTTGGCTACCAGAAAGAGTATAACAAAGTCAGGAAAAACTAAGAAAAGGGTATTTTTAAAAAACAAAATATCTTGGATTTTTTTTTTAAATCCTATTCTATAGTAGATTGTTGATATTATATGAGATGAAGTCAAATCTCATTAAAAATTGTTTGGTTTTGTTGCTTCAAGAGAAGGATGTCACTTTATCCTGCTCATGAATATTCAGTTCAGTCTTTTTTTTTTAAACTGCCTCCTCCTCCTTGAGCACATGGGAAACTGAAATACTAAATTCTGCTGCAAGAAACCACTGCTAAATTGATGCTGCTTCAGAAAGCCATTTGCAGGGCCCCTTCACTTAAAAGAAACTCTCAAGGGCATCCTTAAGGTCATCCTGACATGTTAGCTCTGCTGAGAAAAGCTGTCCTTGTCCTCAAAATAAGAGAAATATCTTAAGCTTTGAAAAGAAACCAACCTCAGACTGAGGTGCAGGACTTTTACATGGCATCATTTGGTGGGTGCTGCCAAAGCCAGCTGAGTTCACCACCTGGTGGGTACCCAGCCCCATGGAAGGTATCAATGACATCTCGTGGTCACTTGCAAGGACAAGTGCCATTTCAGCTTCATTCAACTGTGAGTAAATACATGGTGCTGGCAGAGAAGTTAGTCACCATTTTTCTGCAGCAGAGAATTGGGCCATTTCGAACTTAAACCAATTTTCTTCCACAAAATTACACAAGAATAAAATAGGGTTTCCTAAGGGATACAATGTAGCATTGAACATGGATTGTGCCTTGCCTCCTCATCAGAAACAAAAGACATTTTTAGTAATATATGTAAATATATTACATATAAATATATGTACATATTACATATAAATATATGTAAAACCCCTCTATTTTTCTCCTCATTTTCTTAACCATAAAGAGCAAATATGTAAGACTAACTCTATATATGTTAGTAGTCATTTCTGTGTGGTAAAGGAGGCATTTCTGGTCAGATGTTAGAGTACTGCCCAGGGAAATGACAGGAAGGTCTGATCAAGGGCCAGTGCTGAGAATTTGTCACCAGGCTGGAGGTGTGACAGGCTGCCCAGACTGCAGGACAAGGCTGAGGCAAGCCCATCCGAGCTCACCCATCAAAAAATCACTGGCAGGATATGTGCAGCTTTCTGCTTTGATGCTCCTTGTTCTGCCAGCCTGGGATTTGTTCATCCCATGTCCCTCGTGGCACAGGAGGATGTGGTTTGCCAAGCTCACCAGCTTCCTCTGAAAAAGGCATTTCTGTCCTGGCCATGGCTGGATGCAGAGTAAGATTTATCTGGGCTGCCAGAGCTGAAATGACTGGAGATGTGGTTTTGTATTTCCAGGGAGAGTCCCACATATTGACTGTGTGTATCAACTGGATCACATCCCCAGAATCTCTGGAAGGGAGAAGGAAATGGTTTTGCATGCACAAGGATCGGTCAGGTGCAACACAAAAGGGTCCAGTGTATGTTCAGACCCTCCTGAGCAAAGGAATATCAGAGGGTTCTTCCCTTGAAAGAGTCTGTAGAGAAATATTCCTCTAAAAATGCTTGGCTGGAAACACATTTGCTGTTATAATCTACTACAAAGATTTCATCCGTAGTTTTGGTGGATCTAGGCAGATTCAGAGCTGCAATCAGACTGTGACCTAACCAAATCCTGTCTTTTTTGACTCCTGTGGTAACTACCTGAGGTTGATTGGCTCTTGTTACAGAAGTCTATTTGGGCAGCAGTGAGAATGAGCAGGGAGCAGATGTTCAACAAGCAGTTTCCTCAGGGAGAAAAAGGGTTTTTCCCATGGCTGCTATAATGTCTTGAATTGTGATGGGGAAGCTGCCTGAGCTTCTATCATTACTGCAAATACATGCACAGAGCAGGAACTGGGAGGAGGAGGGAAAGCCTTAGCACTGTCTTCTTTGCTGTCAGTGGAGAATCAGTGAATGCTGATTTAAATCAGGCTCTGTCAAGGTTCTGAAGGTGGAGGGAATGTGCTGTTGGAGGCAGGGCAGTGACCTGGAAGGAAGCAGCAAAAGCACTGGCAGCAGGTGACCTGTGGGTCAGAGGCAGCACAAAGCAGAAGGTGGTTACTGGGCCAGGGTTGCCTGGCTCAGCTGGAGGGGGGTGCAGGAAGAAAATGAGGAGTTTTTCTTCTCTGTGCTATGATGTAAGAAGAGGAGAGGGTTCTCCTCAGGTGTTTGAACCAGCTGAGCTGTACCATGGGGGAAGAAGTCAGGTGCAGCTGGTTTTTGGAGTGTTCTTACCAAAGACTGCAGTCTGGGAGATGTCTGTCCTGCCTCCTGCCAGTGTGCTGGGAGGAGTTCCTTTCCCCTGCCTGCAGCTTGTGGGTATTGGCAGTGCAGGTTGCCATGAGAGGATGCTGTGCAGGAACACCCAAATTGCTTCCCTTGGCTGTTCCTGGGTACCAGGAGCAGTATAACCACTTTAGATCATCCCCAAATGTGGGCTACTTAGCTTGCCTTACAAGAACAACATAGTCAGGAGGGAAAAGGTATCTGGAGGCTGTGCCTGAGTTATCTCACCCAGCTCTGCCCAGCTCTGCATCCTGCTGAGGGCTCCTTATCAGAGACAACAGCACATCAGAGGCTCTGCTGCCTGAGAGTCAGCACTGGGGATGGAGGAGAAGCAGATAAATGTAATCTTGACATGAAGAAGGCTAATCAATCACTGGAACAACCTACCAGTGTTTGTAGGGGACCCTTCACCTCTCACAATAGCTTGATAAAGATGATGTATGGGTTTTTAAAAATATAAAATACCTATGTATAAGTGAGTTTAGTGAGCCTTGTTCTAAACAAAAAGCCAGACTATGACCAATGATGATTTCTGGCCTCACAAAAACGACTCTATACATAATTTATAGAGTTCTAATGAATATTAGAAGTATACTATTAATTTTCTCTTGAAATATGTGTGCTCTTATGTCTGGATCCTTCTTTTGATAGACAAATAGATTTAATAACAAGCTGATTCCTCATACCTAGTGAGCTTCATTTATTCTGGCATAAAACAACAAGCATTTTTCCAGTTGTTCCATAATCTTACAAAATTAAGAATGGAAAGTCTTGGAGTCCAGAACTGCTAAAGAACTGAGGGCCCAATGTGGAAAAAAAAAAATTGTATCCTTAATATTAGCAGAGTTGAGCATGACCAAACATGAATTACAGAAAGATCAGGATATATGTAAATTAGCAGACTTTGACTATGAAGCCAAAATCCACTGAACAGTCTGGGGTATCTTCCTGAGGACCCATTTCACCGTGTTTCAGGCCCATTTGGGTCTCTTGCCCCTTTCCCATACACCTGCTCATTGCTCCCAGGTGTGGCAGTCAGTGGAAAGAGCTATTTCTAAAGATGACAGGCTGTATTTTTTAAGGATGTATCTTTGTGTAGGTCACCAGTGATTTCTAGGAGGCAGCTCACCAGGACTGCCCAGAGCAGTCGGATCTGGGGGTTTTGGCCTTTTGGGGTGTGCAGCTGCTGCTTTCCACATGCCTCAGCAAATGTGGGATTGGAACCAGGCTCTGCTTTGGAGGGGACTGGCACAGCAAGGAAGGCTGCCTGCAGGGCCAGTACACCCTGCAAAAGGAGCAGGAGGGCCAAAGGCAGCAAATTTGGGACTTGGAAAGATGCCCAGGAGCAAAATTATTCATGGCTTTGGTATTTGTAGTCAAGGAATTCTGTAAACACCTTATTCATGGTTAAGTGTGTTGTCTTGTTAGTGACAGCCTTATGTTACATCCCAAAGTAAAAGGCCTTGATCAGGAGCTCTGTAAATTAATTTGCTATTTTACATTAGACTTTTTTTCCAGTGGTTGTGAATTCCTTGGAGATGATTTGCTTTATTAGCAAGAGGAGAGTGTGCTCTGCCAGGAACTGAGCAGAAATGGGTTCTGATTTCCTGAGGACAGGATTTCCAAAGCCCTTGCAACTGCTCAGGTGGAGTTTAAACCTTTTCTGCTCGGGCCTTACAAGTGCTCTGCTTGCCAACTTGGCCCCTGGCCTAGGAATGTCAAACATCACTTCTCACACACTCATTTTTTGCCTTGTGGTTTCCTGGAGTGTCCACAGAGGGAACACACCACTCTGCTCAGACACTGCTCCCAGTAAAAGTCCAAATGTGCACATTTAGCCCTCCTGTAACCTTTTCGTAAAAACTCTTATAAACTCATCAAACTGAGCTCTCAAGTGCTAGAACCATGAATTATTCTACTTAAATGATTTCCAATTACTTCAGGATTTAAGCCAGGCATAGATAAAGCCAGCAAAGTAGTGAAGCAAATTCAGAGAAATTGAGTTCAGTCATTTTTAATTTGGGCAGCTGAGCCCTTCTCATCTATCAAACAAAACACAATCCTTTCTTGAGTTGTTTCTGGACATGCCTAGAAGCACTAATATTTTTGCAGCTTGATTTTTAGCTTCTTTTCACCTCATATTCCCTCTGCTTTGAGGAACAGTGTACCTTTAGGCATGACATTTAAACTTGCAACCTTCTTCTTTGGCCCCATACTAGAAATGTTTTTATTAGATAATATTTGTCATTGTCATCATTTACTTGACAAAGTAAAAACTCATCGTGGTAGACTATAATCTCAACCCTGGTGTGCTCCGTGGCCCTGTGCAAGGTCTGTGCTGGGAATACAAGGATAGTTGGCCCCAGTTCACAGCAATTCTGACACTACAACTGAGATATCAGCTCCTGACAGAAGAGGGGATCCTGCCAAGGAGGTTTTATCACTGTTTGTTCTCAGTACTTACCCAGGATTGAAGAGCTGGCTCTGGAGCAGGTAGGATGGGGAAGAGGGAAAAACTCTACCATGACTCCCTTTGAGAAGTCCTCTGAGATTACTGGGGATTTTGGACTGAATTTTGCTGTATCTGTAAGTCAACAGTGGGGCAAGAATTAATTTCTTTTTGGGTTTTTTTTTCAGTGTGTTACAGGAAAAGTCAGCTTTATCTCCTTGATGTGATTGTTTTTAGGATGGTGAAGAAGCCTTTGGCATAAGAAGGACAATTTTCCAATGAAATACAAAGTCAGGTCATATACCCAGCTCTTTCTCAGCTGCCTGTCAGGCTGTGCAGCAACATGCAGGCAGTGTTGTCTAGTGCCTTGCTGGTGAAAAAAGGCAATCAAACCAGTTCCTGCATGCTCCCTCTTTGAGGACTTGCTTTAAATCCCTTCAGTTAAGCAAAGTCTTGTAGAGATGTGAAATCTGGTGAACCATTGCATGGAAGCCTTAATATCCAGGATATAACTGTCTCTTTTAGTGAGATTTGTTGCAGACCAAATTAAATCACTGGAGGAAGTTCAGCTCTCCTTATGAGAGCACTCCTTTAAGTGATTTTACACTTGAATATAACAAACACAGCATTCTCTAAATGTTTGGCATTAATGGGAATGTGCTCCCATTGAAGTCAATCATAAAATGTTCTTCATTTTAATGAAAATAATTCTAAAATGTCATCTGAGAAAAGCCTTCCAGGCAAATTTTTAACTCTACAGAAGTTATTTTACCTTGTCAGACTATCTGAGAGACTTTTAAATCTAATTTTAGTTAGACTTCTGGTCAGTAGATGTCTTCTAATAGCCAGTGAGAGTGAGCATTTCAGAGGGCAAAGCATTGTAGCCACCAGGGATGCTCTTTTTAAAACAGGATTAACTACTCTGTGAAGGCTGGGCTTTCTGAGCATTAACTGAGGTTTTTATACACTGACTATAAGACTATAGATACCTGTAGTTCACTCCAAGTGTTTATTCTTTACCACATATGCTTAGGTGCTTATAAAAAAGGTTCAGTCAATCTTTAAAACTTAGTCAGTCTGTCTCTGTCAAAATGTGTGTAGATATAGCTGCAGCTCATACCAGAGGTGAATTTAATTTAAAACAACTCAGATTAGCCATTTTTAAAAGCCCTCACCTTGATCACTGCCAATTTTCTAGGCAATGAATTCAAATAATGCTGTCATTTCTGCTTATGTTTCCCTTACATATTGCCTTTGCTATGCAGAGGTTTTCCTCTTCCCTGGTTTTGTTTGTTTTCTTTCTCCCCTGTACTCTCTAGGAAGCTGTGAGCTCTTGCAGGGCAGTGCTGGTTTAAAGTTTAGTGAAATCAGGTCTCAGACATTTTCCTCCCAAAGACCTGTACTGCAGTGTTGTGACTCTCCCTAGAGCCAGTAGGAGTCACACACCTCAGGTCTTGCAAATTGTTTTGAAAATGCTGGAGCAGATTTAGTCTTTTAAGACATATTGTACTTCCCTAGTTTCTTGGATGATTTCCATTTCTGAAAAATGTCCTAATTTCTGTGCTTATAAACACTTGCTGTGGAGAGCAGCAGAAAAAAGGAATTTCCTGTCGATATTTTGTCAGGGATATAAGTGAACGAATCTCATTCAGCAAAAAAAGCCAATTGGAAGTCAGCAAAACACTTTGAAAATTTGTGTTGATTTTGCAAATAATCCAGGGAAGAGGAGGGGAAAAGAAGTCTTATCACAATACACCTCAAATCTTCTTGATATCCTTCCTGTATATCCTTTTTTTATCAGGCATTATTAAGTTACCTGTAGACCTGAGTAACTTTATCTAGCCAGGGACATGTTTTTTAGTCTTCCTTCTTTTTTATTCATCTGCTCTGCATAAGGAAACCCCTTATGCTTTGCTGAAACCTAAGGCTATGTAGAGTTAGCATGATTGTCCTGCAGAGGGTACCCTGAGTGCCAGAGAAGTCACAGAGCCATGGAGAACGATGCCAGTGTGTCCTGCTTTCCAGCTGGGCTGGCAGAAAAGCTGTCTTGATGGTGTATGTTGTGCTGCAAGACAACCATCTTCTGGCTAAAGCACAGCTCAGTACTGGTGTAAGCCTGAGGAAATGGCCAGCATGACTCAGAAAGGCTCAAGCTTTGTCCTGGAATGGCTTCCCCAAACAGGAAGCCAACCCTCAAAGAACCACACTGATGTGCACACACCCACTGCTAATTTGGGCACAGTAAATACCATCCTGACTCATCTGTTGGCTTTCTCTGCCACTCTTCCTGGAGGATGAGGACTGCAGGTTTTATGGATGGTGTTTCTAACAGGCAAATCAAATGCTTCAAGCATGCAGAAAAAGACACATCCCCTTCTCACTACTACAATTTCTATGTCATCTTGACTGAAGAAAAGGTGTAGTTCTGGAAATATATTTAGAGGTAGGCTCCAAGGGGAAGAATCTTTAAATTTCTTTTTATTCTTATAATTAAATACCTGAGGAGGGACAAAAATCTCTCTGTGAGAGTATCAAGTGCCTACCAGTTAATGCAATGGAATCAATATCAGGAATGTTAAGTGATGATGTTACATTCTCCGTTAATTTCCTTTGCACTCATTTATTGTGAACCTCTTAAAAGAGCTGGTGATTGAAAAGACCTATGTCTTAAAAGCGTAAAGATTTATTCTTGAAAAGCATCTATTGTTAACAGTCCCATGTGAAAACCATCTAATTGTATTGTTGGTAGCGCTGGCATCCCATCTATCTTTTCGTTTTTGCAATTCCAATGTTTAGTTACATTAGTTTCACTTCCACTAGGCAATCTCATTCAGGCTGGAAAAATGTTCCCTCTCTAAAAAGCTCTTTCAGGGCGAAAAGGGCTACAGGAAAAATGAGACAGCTCTGTATTCTGGAGGGACATTTATCTCATTTCTAAGGCTGGCACAAAGCTTACAAATCTCCTAAATCCTTCCTTTAAGCCTTCTCACCAGGGTCCTGACTCTGCTTCCAGGTGTGGGTTCCTTATGCAGGGCTGTGTTTCACTGCAGAAGGCATCTCTAGAAGACGTGCTTAGAAGAAAATCCAGAAGAATTAATGTACAAAAGTAGCACCTTCCCATTTTGTTTGCTTGAGGTTTTTAATCTCACCCCCAAAATCTTCTGGAAGTCAGGTGGGGAATCTCCAAACAGGAGGCAGCCAAAATCTCTGTAAAGAAGGTGGCTTAAGATCAGCTGTGATGGTGACCATGGTGAGCTGATGCCCAAGAGAAATGCCGAGAAAAGATAAGAAAGGCACACAATTTGGAGGTAAAAGGCAGCATCTTAAACAAAGCATTGTTCTCTCTTATATCCAGCACCTGCCCACACACTGGGCCCAGCCCTCAGCTGGTACCCAAGGGATGGACTCTCTTTTCCACTTTGCTGAGTGAGCACTGAGCTCAGGGTGAGCAATAGCCCCCAGAGCCTGTTCCTTGTGCATCCTCTGGTGCACTGCAGGCTTTAGAGAGCAAAGCTTTGTCCAGGATTTGTGCTAAGCAATTCTGGAGTGGCTCTGATGGCTTGTCTCCTTTCTCTTGTTTTACTTCTCTTCAGAGCTTTGTACTAGACTAGACAGGTTCCAGAAAAGGTTTTGCTTTTTTTACCCCCTTCTTGGGATGAAGAGAGAGGCCAGCAGCCTGCAGGTGGTTTTCTCTAACATTTATTGAAGCCTTTCAGCTTCAACAGCTCCACATGTGCCAGTACTCAACAGTAAGTGCCAAACTAATTTTTTACAGGTAGATAAATGAGGTGCCTGAGTGTTTGCCCATGTGCCCCATTTATTTCAACTGGCACTGTAGCATAATAGGTCGAGCCATAGGCCTGTGCCCCATGAAAGTGATGTGGAATAAATCAGTGCAAAGCACTCATGCTCCCGAGGTAGAATTTTTCCAGCTAGCTGGAGATCAAGTAGTGCTAAATCAGACATCATGTAGCCTGTCCAAGGCCCTGAATATCTAAGTACTCAGAGATTATTTCAAAGATTTTGCTATGTGAAGGCTTGCACTCCCAGGGAAAGGCAGGCTTTCCATCTGTACTCCTAAAGCCACAGTGCAATGCCATGCCTACCATAATTTTTCTTCCTTAGAATGAGGGATGGGACAAAACTAATGGATATTTTCCCATTTCAGTGGTGGTTTGGAGTGGTCATGCATTTAGTCATGCATTATTAATGGTAACTAATTAACCAAAATGGTTCACACACTGAGTTTCATCAAGATTTAATGACAAATGGCGTAGACCCATCACCATCTTGTTTCTGTAAGTTGTTAACAATTATGTTTCCAGTATTACCCACTCTTGCACACCACCCAAACTCACAAAGGTGTGTGATTCCTCCCTCCCACCCGAGGTGGCTCCCCCCACCCACAGCATCTTCTCACTTCTTCTCATCTCCCAAGGTGGTTTTTCTTCCACATCCCTAATCCTGCACTTCAGCCCCAGGCCCTGCTGTGGGTGCCTTGGAGGGTGCAGGCAGCAGTGGGAAACAGAGCCTTGCTGCTCTGGGAAGTGTGCTTGTGCTGGGCTGATTAACGCCACACAGCTCTATGGTGTTCAGGCTAGCACAGAGAGAGAATAAAAAGGAGGTGCTCCCCAGAGCCCAGTTTGACTCAGGAGCTGAGGGAGTGCATGGAAGGGGATTTGAAGAGACTCTGGTCAGTGTGGATCTTCAGCCAGCATGGCATCAGCCAGATGTGTGAAGCTGGCATTGCTTTTAAAATAATATAGGCTTGAGGTGTTCACATTAGCCTTCCCTGCTTCTTCCCTGAATGATGTCAAGGGCAAGGAGACTTTTATTTAGCTTTTCAAAAAGAGGTAGATCCTGAATACGGGAAAGATTTTGGGGTGTGAGGGGTTTTTTCCCCTGAAGAAAATTCCAGGAGGATTTTGTGTGTTGGAAAATCACAAGTTGACTCTCTTGACCGAAGAATGGCAATGGGAAAACAAGGTGAAGATATGTAGCACTGGGCTGCCAAGGAACTTTCTGGCTTGCTGATTCTGTAAGCATCCCACTAGAAACTAGCTCTGAAACAAGCTGTGCATCTTCCCATAATCTTTTCTTATGGGGCAATTTAAATATTGATTGATTATCTATTCTGCTATCCGTGATGTTGGAATGAATTAGTGTGCTATTTTGCGTAGTAGATAAAAGTAGTGGAATTGTCTCCATCTTTTATTTTTTAATGGGGATTTCTTAGATGTTGCTCCAGTTCTTGTAACTCCCAGAATCTGGTTACTCCTCATTTCAGTGTTACTCCTCACTGAAATGAGCAATGTTATGGCATCACCCACTCCGTAATGGGGTGTTGTCTTATCTCACCTTCACTGAAATGAGAGTGAAACACGCATTGAACTACTTTGCTGAATTGCAGTATTTATTATTTAGGAATGCAACATCCACTCTGTTACAGTAGTATCAGCCTGAGAACACCAGGTCAGCCTGGCAATTACCAGCTGCTTCATTTATTTATGGAAGCCATTTGTGTAATTCATTAAGTATCTTAAAATGTAATACAACAAGTTTGCTGCATTTTAGCTTTTGTCCTAAGAATTTTGACAGTATTTTGGGCTCTGACTCTTGCAGAGTCATTTTCAGCTGATGGGAAACAGAGTAGGAAATGGGTGAAAAGACAAATTCCCTGTGTCATAGTATAGCAGAGGGTAATTTCTTGGTAAAAGATAACACCATTTGTTCTAACAGCTCATTGGCAGTACCAATTTACCTTCTATCCTGGAGTGTCTGATTTTGACCTCTTACATGTTTTTTATACCACTGTAGTTTTAAGATTCTGAAGAGCATTTTGATTTAGGCACAAATGTGATTAAATCAGGATGAAGCATCTACTTAAAGCTAATTATGTACTTAAATATGCTGCTGAGGATGACTTTCCTACTGATTTATGCAAGGGGAAAATTGAGTCCAAAAATACATATGAAATAAGGTAGGTATCTATTTCTTTTGAGATACCATATCCTATCTCTTCCTCTTTTTTTCCGTATCTCTGCACTAAAAAAAAATTCCTTTTTTGGATTTTTAAAGACTCAATAATGGTGTTTTCTGCAGCTATGCTGATGTCCCCAAATTTATGCCAGTAAGTCGAATCTCCATATGCTTTCTATCTTCCCTTAGCAGTCTCACTAGGCCTACAGTATCTGTTAAGGCAGTTTTGCTGCTAAAACTTCTATTTAGCTTTTTTTTTGTTCTTGTTCTATCTTCTGGGAAGACTGATGTCGACAGAGACTATTAAGTTTTAGATCTTTGAGTTCCTTCAACCAGCTTGGGTTTGCTGCTGTCCCAGAGCCTGTGCAGGGTGTACCAAGCCTGCCAGAACTCAGGGAGCTCTGCTCACCCCTCTAGGAGTGCAGCCTTCTTCTCTCTTGATTCAAAGCTGGGAGGCCAAAGCTCCTGGGCTTTCTCAGCACACTCTGATATTGGAGCACTTTACCTGTTTACTGCTGGTCCAATGTTTTCCAAAGCCCAGGGCCTGACCCAGTGTGGGCAGCCTGTTAGTGCCCCAGTGGGGCATCTGCTCAGGCATGGCTAACTGGTACCATCTACAGTCAGATGTATGGTACCATGTACAGTCAGTGCTTCCAGCCTGCTCCTGCCCAACACTCTTGCTCCCAGGATCCCAGCCCTGCAATTGCTGTTGGAGGAAGAGGCTCTCTTGCTGGCACTTGCAGTAGAGCACCTGAAAAAAGCCCAGGGAATAATTTTTCTTTTCATTTTCAGGTGCTTTGCTGAGGATTTGTCTGACTTTGTGGTTACCCCAAGCTAGGAAATAACACCTTGGTGTTGTTGTATATGGGGGGAGGTCTTTCCATGTGGCAGGTTAACTTACAGTCCCTCACAATCTACAACTATGGAGAAAACCAAGATAACCTGTGCCCAAGAAGAAGTTTAGTGACTGGATTGCTGCAGTCAAGGCAATTAATCTGTCCCTTATTTCAAATTTTTTTAAAGAAAGCTGCTTTTCCTGATGAGCAATGACAGTCAATGGCAAATATTAACCCAAAATCTGTAATAGACACTCTGGCATGCTGCTTGACACACCATGCCAAGCGTGGTTATGATTCTACCCTGATGCTTTGCTGCCATGCCCTTGAGCTGCTCATTAATATTTGTACAAGGAGTGCCTAAAAAATGGACATGCCTAAAATGTGAGCACACCAGAACATGTGTTGATAGCCAAATTATGGGCACCAGTGGCACCTGCTTCACTGAGGCCTGAGTGAGCATAGGTAGCTCAGTTTGGCTTTGCCTGGGCCAACATTTTGCCTTCCCAGGGCTGACACATCCCTGTTGAGTGGGGCAGAGAGGCACATGGCATCCTGGGCAGCCTGGCAGGGTGCGCAGGAGAGAGGATTCTCCTCTTTAGTACAGTTACACTCTGGGACTGAAGTGTTTCCTTCCTGCACAGGTCTGGCCAGGCAGCAAACAGGGGATGCCTCCTGAGCTGTATGCAGAAAGAAGGCATACCCTGGTTTTGAGGGTGGAGATACCAAAGTGCAGGAGAAGAAGCTCTGAAGCTGGAATGTGGTGGGCTGGTGTCGGATTGGGATTTTCCGACATTCAGGT
>VZSR01000520.1:2534345-2551286 GCA_013398615.1 Brachypodius melanocephalos
AGCTCTCAGAGCAGCCAAAGGGATGCTCTGGGTTCCAACAGGCTGGGAAGGCACTCCCTGACCCACAGCTCCCAGTGAATCAGTGCTTCCAGGAGTATGAAGCAGGATGCAGCTTATGGCAAAGGTTGCAAGTAAAAGAGCTGTAAAAAGAAAATGTGCAGAGCTCTTGAGGAGAGCTGAGAGCAATTTTTTAAAGAGGTCAAATGTAAACCATAATGTTTTGCCTTGGAAACCTACTACTCTCACAAGCTGCTTTCACTTGTGTATTTAAAGAAAAAAATGAAGCTTGCTGGGGCCTCAGTTTGGGTCAGACTCTCTCAATACAGTGAGTGAACAGTAATCATGAGATCCTGTCTCTTTAAAGTAGAAAAGCCAGAAAATCTTCTTGCTGAGCCTTCTTGTTCTCACAGGGGTTTACAATTTATGTGGTATTTGTCTTTTCACCCTGAAAAAAGGGGTGACAGCAAATTGTGTTCAGATGTGCAGATAAGCTCTAATACACAGCAAGAACCTGACACTCAGGGAAAGCTCTCTGTGGGTGCCAATATATAGATTTGCCTAAGAAAAAGATCCAGGCTTATGCCAGAATATGTATTTGGGAATTTATGAGAGGGAGAAAACTCTAGTTTGAACGGGAAGTGGGGGAGTTTTGAGGGCAATATCCACTGTCCAAACCAAGAGCCACAGCAGGAGGACAATTCCCAGTATGGGTCCCATCAATTTAGCAAGTCCTCATCTGCTTAGGAGCAAGCATTAATTGATGCTGATTCTAGCAATTTATTTATCCAGTTCTGAAAACAGATATACAACCCTACCCTTTGGAATTAGACACCCGGATCTCCAGGTGGCCAGAAAAGAAGCACATGGAGATGTGGACTCCTCCTGAGCCACAGGGCGAGGACAGAAGTGGCTAGAACTCTCTCCTTTATTTTCAGCTTTGTGGCAGTGAACTTAGGAGCACTTAACCCTGAGGCAAAGAGGGCAGCCTTTGGCTCCTGCAGAGAAGAAATGAAGGGATCCAATAGCACAGCAATTCTTTGGTCCTCTTCTCTTTTTAGGCTATGCATGATTCATGGGTTACATTAGAACCCCTCCAGCATTAGAATCCCTTCATTAATGGACAAGTCCATAGGATACGTGACTTCTTCCTGCTTTTGTTACAAATCACATTGTCTACCTTGCACACTGCCAACCTTACCTGTGGCTCTCAGCACTCCCCATTTACAAGAGCAAATTCTCTGTGCTCCAACGTGTCATGTTAGATGCACCTCCTGTACAAGAAAACCAGCTCCTGTTCAAAGAAACCCTACCACTTCAGGAAAATGTGCACTGAGGAAAGCAGTCAGTGTCCAGGAGGAGTTACACAGAGCAGCTTAACTTACACACTGGAGCAGGTCGCACACTAATGGAATTGCTGACCCTCTGCCTTTGGGCACAGAGCACAGAATCCACATCACCCCTGCAGTACTGCCAGCTGCCCTGGGTGCAGAGGATGCCCTTCTGGCTTCCTTTTAGTTCAGGTCAGACAAAAGGATGGTTTGTGTTGAACTTGAACACCATCTCGGATTTTAAATAATTGTTTTCGCTCACTCTGTGTGCTCTTTGGGAAAGAGTAGCTGCAAAACACGTAAAGAATTGTTATCCAAGATGTCTGATTGGATAGTAAAAAGCTAAAGATTAAGAAATAGGCTGGGGCAGACAGGATGGAAACACCAAAAAGTACTGGACAGATCATCAGTGGAGCACAGTGTGATCAAAGCTACATTTACTTGCAATAGACTATGCACAGAGAAAAATGAGATGTTTCTACTTGTCTGAGTGGCAGTAAATTTGCACAGTAACACCGAATTCTGGGGTTGTACATGTGTGAGTGCTCAAGATCAGAGCTCTTTGCTGAACGTGCTCATTTTCTCACTAAGCTCCAGCCTGCTCACCAAGTTAATACCCTACCTAGCAAAGCCAGCTTGTCCTCCCAGCATATTCTCCTGAGAGTGGATAAAAAGGTGTCTCCCCCGCTGCAGCTGAGGGATCCTCCATACGTGTCCCTGTCCTTTATGCCTGGGGTTGCATGGGAGTGGGAATTGCAGTCCAGCCCCTTATGATGCTGCCAGGGCGAAATACAAGAGTTGTGCCCTGGAGTCCCACCACAGATGCATCTAAAACGTGCCCTCAAGCAAAAATAGCATCACTGTCACTAAGAGGTAAGATATTTCAATATAAACTTCCACCTTCATCCTTACTGCTCCTATAGGGAGGATCCAGCTGTTCAAGTGTGATTTTTTCTCCTCAGTTAGCAATTTCAGGAAATCTAAATACGTGTTGGGAGAAGTATAATCTGTCAGATTCGTGGCCATCTGGGACTCATCTCCTGCCCAGTCTCCAAAGAGATCGTGCTTTTCAGAGTCAGGCAGCTGTATTTGCTCAGCGTCATTTGTGGGCTCACCATTTCCTCGACAACTAGCTTCCAAAAGTCTCACTTACAGCTAAAAAGAGCTGCAGAAAAACCAAGATGGGTTTGGTCTATTTTCGTCCCAGAAGGTGTCACTGAAGAGCCAGGAAAGGTGCGGGTTTGGTGATAGTTTTAACTGGCATCTCTACTGCAGCCTCAGGACGTGGACCTGGAGGTTAGAAGCAATCTGGAGTCTCAGATTCGTGTGCCTGCTGCGGACTGAAGATCTGGAGAATTTTGCATCACAGAATAAATACCCTGAAACTTGCAATGCTGTGTTATTCCTCAGCTAAGTCACCCCACATTCTGTAACAAAACAAAACCATTCCCGGGAGGTGGTGATGGGAAGGGGTTCATGAGTTTGGAGATGTTTTTTTATAACACACCTTTAAAGGATCCTGTTCATCTTCTTGCTCTTTGCTCTGTATCTGTTGTGTCAACGTGACATTATAAATAATACAGAATTTAAAAATATATAATTTAAGGTAATTTTATTGTCTAGGTGTTTAGGTCTTTTCTTAAGAATAGGAGGAAGAGCTGGGATTTCCAATTGCTTTGCTATTATTTATTATGCATTGTCAATAGACATGGAAGTAGTGCAGATCTAAGAGGCCTCAAGCAGCTTGTACTGTGAATTCCACAAGGAATAAGTTATTCACAGCAAGCTGTGTGTCCTTCTCTCCATTTGGAAAAGGTAGTTTGAGTTACTGTTTTAAGTCTTTTCTCCAATATTGAGCATTTTAGGAGA
Organism: Brachypodius melanocephalos; assembly: GCA_013398615.1. Taxonomy (NCBI): domain Eukaryota; kingdom Metazoa; phylum Chordata; class Aves; order Passeriformes; family Pycnonotidae; genus Brachypodius; species Brachypodius melanocephalos. The sequence continues at coordinate 2,537,543 of VZSR01000520.1, forward strand.
CTTGATCTGATACATAAAGCAGATATATGAAGGATACTCATCTCCATGATGGGTATTGGAAAGAAATTCATCAACATTGATGTGGCCACAGTAGAAAACCCTCTCAAAAGGATACTAAATGCTCTGCTTTTAGCCAGCCTCTTAACTACTGAAGACTAGGCTGTGAGTTGTTCTGATGTGGGGGGTAAGATTATCCCACAGCAGTCTGCTGCTGGTTGTGGGTTCCTTCCCCAGAAACATCTGCTGCTGTCTGAGGCAGAATAATGGACTAGATTATTGCATCCCTGTTTCCAATCTTGGACTTTAAAGAAAGTAATTCGAGGGTCTTAAAAAGGGTGGGTTAGGTGATGTTGAGCTCTGCAGTTGGCAGATTTCTAATCATTTCTCTGCTCTTCAGGGTACTGATGTTGCAGATCTCCTTTCCTCTAGTTTCTAATAGCATGTTCTCAGCTGAATTTGTTTGTCTATAGATTAATACAGCACAGCTTTTTGACATATTGTAGCTCTCTGAGGTAAAGAACAAAGGAGGGAGAATAATTTTTTTTCCCTGACAGAGCTATGTCAGGTTAATTGCTCAAACATACTTCCAAGGTTTGAATCAAGAAATATGAAAAAAATGTTCCAAAGTCACTAAAAAGTGACTTTTCTTGTCTGATAAAATCCACTCACAATTTCACTTCAATGAAAATTCAAATATTTTTCCTAACCTGCTCAGTAGCAAATGAACCACAAAGTGGCTGCAAGTACTTTTAATGGCAGAAATACCATAAGCCCATAGGAATGTATAAGAAAAACTTATTTTGTTTCAATAAGAGAAAAATGAGCTGAAAATCCCACATTTTAAAGAACACCATGGAGTGTAGACAGTGACATTCTGCTTAAAAACTTGGTGGTCACACTGAGGGGGTAGAGCAGAGGAGACTTGCAGGTTTCAGTGCTGGAATTTTGCCATTTAATCTTTCCTTTGGCAGATCAGCACAGAGATTACACAGCCTCTGTGCATTGTTATCCACAGAAATAAAACCTATAAGAGTTTGTTCAGCCGTACTCTCCACTTTACTTATCCATTTTTTTATTTCAGCTGCTAATCTGCTAAGGATTTCAGCCTTTGGCTCAGGGTTATCAGGATGGCATTGTGAGGGGATAACATCTGTTGCAGCTTTCATCCATCTAGAACACAAGCATTAATCACTAGAAATGGAGTGTGAAATGGAAAGAAAAGTTAAATGCACATTTGATTCTGAATGCTCTTGGAGAAAATGTCTTTCAGGACCTGGCCAGAGGGAGTACTTGACTGCACTATAACTGGGTTTGCCAGTGCATCTTATGTGAAAAGCTGGTCATTATCTGATAGAAATTCTGCTCATTTCAGTTTATTTTAAAGGCACAAACCTTGTCCTGTCTAATTTAAAAGAAATGTTCAAAACAACGACTCCCAAACCAGTGCATGTGTTTAGGTTAATTTGGTTGTGGTCATCAATAAATCTTCTCTATCCAGGCTTTCTGTGCCCCAGTTCATACCTGCAGCCCTGAGCTGCTGCAGCTTCATGCTGCAAATGGGTGGCTGTGGCCATGCTTTCTGGGGGTGCTGAGGGATATATAACAAGGACTAGGAACAATCCTGGACCAAGACACACTGAGCTGACTCCATAGGCCTTTTCTACCCAGAGTTTGTAGATTTTCACAGATGCTGTAAGGAACAGTGTTGATTTTCTACTCATCTGGCACATGTCATGGGAGCTGGACTTTTAATTTTTAACTCTAAGAACAATGATCAGCCTGGCCTTGATGGGGTAATTAGGCACGAGATACTGTGACCAGAGTTAATTTGTTTTGCTGACCGTGTGCACTTCTCAGGCAGTTGCATGGGGCATTTTTACAGCACAATAGGCTGGATTTGCTCCATTTTGTGAGGATTTATGTGTGCCAGGTACCCTCTGTGCACTGGAGAACATGTTGGGTGTTGTGGTGGCTCTGGAAAGCTGGAGATGGGAGATGGCTATATTCAGACCTAGTTGATGAGACATGTTTTATGCTTTCCCTTTTGCAGAGGTCATTTCCAGCTTTGCTTCTTACATCATTATAGGCTCAAAAAGCAGGCAGTAATTATTTTCTGAACCTCTCAGAGAAGGCTTCTCCCAGAATTCCTCTAAAACCACAGAATATACTTCATCCACAGAAGTCCATACTACCTACTTCTGTCATTTTAAAACCCCTTTTTCATCAACAGACAGTGAGTTTGTCAAGGCATAATTTCTGTGCAGTGCAATGAATTCAGCAGATTACATGCCCCTGTACCCTTTATCATTCTTTCCCTTGTCATACTTGGAGACAAACTGTTCTCAGCATCTTGATTTCTCCAAGTCCCTGACAGAAGGCATTATAGCTCGTTAAAAACATCCCAACAAATCCTGCCCATCCATCAGGCCAGTGCTATAGCTCTGGAATGACTCTGGAAGCATCCTGTTTCCAGATCCTAAGAAGGATGTTTCTCTGGGGACAAGAGGGAAACCTGTTAATGAGAGTATTATTTCTCTAGCATTTCAAAGCCGAGCCCAACCCTAACCTTTTCATACGAATCATTTCATTTGGTGCCCTCCCTCTGGCTTCCTTGCAGTTCAACTGTAGGTAGGCTTAAATATATTCATTTTATGCATAGCAGCAGCCAAGCTTGCTCTGTATTCTGGGAAGGGTTTCTGCAGGCCCTCTGGTCCTTTGATTTCCTTGTGTGCTTTGTTGAGAAGTGAAATAGTTAATGTTTACTGCATTACAGTCACAGTACTCATCAGCTGAGCTGGCATCTTTTCAAGTGAAGGCGAATGTCATGCAGCAGGGATCAGTTCAGCCTCTCCTCAATCTCGGCTGATCAACATGGGATAGTTATAACAGACAGGGAAAGAGAGACACTTGGAACCTCTTTAATTAAACCAGCAGGAGTTCCCAGGAGGACACTTTGTGTCTAAAATCAAGGCCTGTCTATTTTAGTGTATATTGCTGCATATTCTGACAAGATCCAGTCTTCACCTAAAATCAGAATGTCCACTCTGGTCTAATATGAATCATCTCATTAGACCAGTATAACCTGGCAGAAACAACTGCACAGACAAGCTCACAGATATCTATTTATAGTCACTTCGTGTTTAGAAAGATCCTTTCGCATTCTAACAGATAAGAATCTGCTTTTACAAGTGAGGTGAGAATATGCCAAGCGACTGCCAGACATTGAATCCTTTGTGTTTTCTGGAGCTGATGACATTTACCTGTGCTTTGAGTAAGAATTGGGAGTCTGCTACCTCCCCAGATAATGCTCTCCTACCCTTCCATCCTCATCTTCCTTCTACCAAGCAAGCTTTTCTTTCTATAAAAAAAAAAATAGAGGGGAGAGGGAAAGAGAAATTATTGGCCTTATGCTTTTAGGGTTATGTTTTTCAGGGTGTATCTTCTAGGGTTATGTTTTTTAGGGTGTATCTTACTGCCCTTCTTATAAAAAAGACATATAAAGACATTTCTCACTGGGTTTTGCTTCTGCACAGGCAAAAGCCTAAATACAGAACACCATGTCTGACTGTTTTGTTTCTTCTATAAACGTAACTTTTCTTCTTTGTAGGTCTTTTTAGCTTTGAAAATATTCTCCATTCTGAAAACTGGTGCTTTTAGAAACTCCCTTTTTAAGGGAAAATATAATGAACCCACAGGAAAGCAATAGAGAAGGAGTCAGTGACTGTTTTTCTGTACAAGTGCAGAAGTGAATACTGAACTGAAATAAATATTGTTATTTATATCAGAATAGGAGTAACTGCAGTTCTAGACATGTAGGTAAGACATGCACTGACATCAAGAGTAAAAAATGTAAGTAAGCAAATCTGTGGGAAATATTTCATTCTGCACATGAAGAATTGTGAAGGCAAAAAGGGTTTGCAAAGAGAAATTCAGTACCTGAGGCCAGGACCAGGACCTGGTCTGGTGAGGATGTTATTTTCCTCAGCAGATCATCCTTTCCTTCCTTTGGGTTCTATGTTCTGTACTAGCTCACAGAACAGACTTCTTGAAACCACTTAGTATTCACCAGAGATGACAGCCTTGTAATTTTGTGAAAAGTAACATCTGTTCAGGGAGAAACTGTGTGTACATGTATAAGCAGGTTTCCAAGACATGTATTTCAGAGAAGAGGAAACATATTTGCTCAAATATCCCTAAAAATCACCAGCCTATTCAACATAATCTGGTGACACAGAGTAATCTTCCTGGGGACAGAAAAAGAATATGTGGCGATGTCCAGACCCCCAGCTGATACCAAATGATATTGCTCCTTTACAGATCTACTCCATGATGGTTTTGCTGCCTGATAAAAAGAACTTCCTGTCAGTGGCAAGTGCAATTTTTCAAAACTAATCTATATGCTGGAGTTCCCTCTGACTTTAAGCAGAGCCTTACATCACTGTCACTGCTGATACAGGCATCCTGTGAGCTTTCTGACCCCAGTTTCATCTGGTTCCACTGCACAGTTTGACAGACCTGTGAGGAGCATGAAGTTTTCCTGCAGAAGCACAAGCTGGCTGAGATGCTTGGCAAAGCTCTGATGAAAACAGGATGAATTTGAAAGTTTTAATATGACCCCACAGCCATGAGGTTCATTTGGATTCTGTTCTGCTCAAAAAAAGCTCTTTTCCAGGAGTTACTTAAGGTACTTTTGAAAAGCACTATAAAATTAGCTCATCCTGTTCAAATGTAATTATTTGTTTCACTCTGAGATCAGCTAAAGAGAATATTTTATTCTACCCATTATTCTTCTCTCTTCTTTGTAGCCATTGGGGACAAGGTTTATTTGCATGTCAGAATGTCCTGTTCTGGGTAGCAAGAGATCATTGATGGTCTTGAACTCTGGTTTCATTCCTATATACTTAATGAACATTATTCCTTTAATTGTATCAATATAAATATAAATAATAACACTTTCAACTAACACGTTTCATATATTTGTGTATTTTTTGCAGTTTCTTGGTCAATGTAACCACAGGTAGAATTTGTTGTTCCCCATGCTGTTTTTTCACTGACTGCCTTTTCAAATGACACCTGTTCTTAGAAGTTGGTCTTATTTTTAATGCCTGTATCCTTACCACGAGAGTTCAAAGTGAAAGGCTGCTACATTTAACATAGTTCATCTTCAAAACAGTGGCACGAAACCACCACGTGATAATATCTGACTGAAAAAAGGAGCCTTTGGCCTCATGACAAGGCTTGTACCCAGTGGAGGCCTGGGTGGAAGGTGGAGCTATGTGGTTCCAGCTGTGGGACCTGCTTCCAGCAGTGTCCCACATGGGTTAGCTGCTCCACACAGCTGTTTTCCCCTGGGTGTGAACAGGGACAAATATCCTGACCTTCACAGCCAGGTATAATGGAGGGAGCATAACACAGAAGGGCTAAGCAACATGCTCCAAGTCTTGTGCAAACCTAAGAAGCTATTACCAGTCAGTAGATAAGATGACATGTTATCCTAAAATCTGTGTCTTTGCATTCAGGGTATTTTTTTCCCATCAGTATTCCTTTCTTTTTTTTCAGTCAGCAGCCTCTTCATTTCTCAGATGTCACTCTCTTTCTTTTTCAGACAGATCAGCAATGTGGTTTTGAGGCAAATATCCAGATCGTTTTTATTTATTGCTCTTTGATTAATTGCCAGAGCAGTCTCAGAGTACATGCACCTGGAATCCCTTTCAGGGAATCAGCATGGGAGGATGCACTCTAGGAGCATGCCTAATGTGCTGCAGTTGGTGATGGATGCTGACTTGATGGGACCAGTCTGAAGCTAGTCCAAAGCCAGTTCTCTGAAATGCAAATAGTGTGCACTTCTGATTTCCTTGCCCTACAGATGCGCCCCTGCTCGCTAATGTGGAGACAGCATGAGAAAGTCAGAGCCCACAGCAAGCCTGGTCCCACTGTATGAAGGGATCAGGAGACACAGTCACTGACAGGGGAACAATAAAGTTCATCAGGGCTGAAAACAGCTAGGACACAAGTAATTTAATCTGCAAAATGATGGAGCAAATACCTACAGTCCTCTGTGGCCACCATCAGGTCACGCACGTGGATGTCATAGTTCCCAAGGTATTATCCCACTATTTCAGGACTCCGGTAGTAGCTAAACCAAGCCATCCCCTGTAAGAGTGCCTTTGTATTTGGACTTCAACAGCACAGATCTAATCACTGACTCTGGGATCAAACCAGGTCCTTTGTGGCACAAAAGGGACAGACAATCTGCTCTGGAACAAACCTTTGTGTGCTGTCCTTCTGGGCTGTGAGTCAGAGCATGGTCTTTGATAGTGTGAGATCTGTTCTCAGGAAGTATTTTTCATCCAGCTTTCAGTATTTTGTGTTTTATTTCTATAATTGTAACTTGTGACTGTAGCACCAGACAGGTCTCCCTGTTTGAAGCAAAAAGATGACAAAAATATTGGCATCCCTCTGTGCAGACAAGCCAGATGCCCTTCAGAAGCAGCATAAAATATTATTGTACTTCTTCTTCCTGATCTCCTTCAAGCCCCTGCGGGAGTTCACCAGAGGCATCAGCAATAACAAAGAATCCTTAGAATGAATTGTAACAGCCAAGGAGAGTTTTTTGCTTGATCACAAATGGAGCCAGAAGATGAATTTTGGAGAGAAGAGCAGGAAGGAAGCTGTGAGAAGTCCCATAATTTATTAGAGATGAGCTGGCTACAAGAGTGAGCCAAGAGTCAGGCAAAATAAAAGGGGTCAAGAATGAGGACAAACACATGCTGGGAAGCTCGGGAATATGATACAGTGTTATTACAAAGCTACTAATAGAGCTGATTTGTGACTCTCTGGCCTGACCTCCAGATCAATAGTATACATCAAGTGTCAGGAACTAGATTCAATCATCTCTGAGTCAAAATGCCTCTCTCTGGAGAGAATGAAGGAGTAAACAAATAGGAAATAAGCTATGCTTTCCATCTCTCTAGATCCAGATCTATCTATGGACAGAGTATTGATCAATACATAACTAAATATGTGCGGAGGGACTGATACTAGCCCATACGAAGATCTGTGTGTTTATGAGTCTGATAGGAGAATATTTTATAGAAATATGTGTGTTGGATTAGGTTTGCATGACCAAGCCTTTGGTAGCATGGGGGCAACAGAGGTGGCTTCTGGGAGAGGCTGCTGGAAGCTTCCTCCCTGTCCAGCAGAGCCAGTCCCTGGCAATCCAGAGACAGAAGTGTTGCTGGCCAAGGCTGGGCCAAGTAGAAATGGTGGTAACACCTCTGTGATATTTTAGAAACAGAGAAAAAAAGTGATTGCACGGTTGTAAATGTGGCCAGAGAAGAGCAGAATGAGAACGTAGGAGAGGAACAGCCTTGCAGGCACCAAGGGCAGTGCAGAAGGAGGGGCAGGAGGTGCTCTGGGCTCCAGAGCTGAGATCCCTCTGCAGCCCGTGGTGCAGCCCATGGTGAAGCAGCTGTGTCCCTGCATCCCATGGAGATCCACAGGGATGCAGAGATCCCACTGCACACCAGAGCAGGGGGATGCCTGAGAGGAGGCTGTGACCCTGTGAGAGGCTCATAGAGAGAGGAGATCACACTGGAGCAGCCTCTCCATGGTGAAGAACCCCATGGAAGAGTGACCTGTGCTGCAGCAGTCTGGGATGGTGCCCAGGGGATGGACTGGCCCTGCAGTCATGCTAGAACTTCATTTATACACATGTTTATATGGTCAGACTGGTGACTCTGATCAACCTGACATAGCTGAGGATGTCCCGGCTCATTGCAGGGGGGTTGGACTGGCTGACCTTTAAAGATCCCTCCCAACCCAAACTATGCTGTGATTCTACTCACTGATATGTTTACATATATATGAATGTTTTTGGTTTGTCCTTCGAGACTTTGTAACAGCTAGCTTGCTTTGTAATTAGCTTGAAATCTGACCAACAACAAGGGCTGTTGGAATGTTTTTGAATACCAAATTGGTTTTGTGTCATGTCTTATCAAGGGGTTTGAAATCTAGCCCAGATTTCACTGGACAATTTGTCAGATCCTGGATATCTCGGCTGCTTTCCAGACTGCTGCAGAAGGAAGCTTGCTCACCAGATCAGCTCAGCATGTTGGGCTATTCTCTGAGATGATATTTGCAGTTAATTACTGGCCAGGCTTGTGGGAGCAAATCAACAGCAGTCAAACTCTTTGATCTATTTTTCACACCAAAGCCATAATGTCATCATTCAGCTTAATTTGCTGGCTTAGACATTTGCAGAAAAAGGAAAGATGTGCTTGATGTGAACAGGCTTCAGCTGAGCAGTAAGAAATCAGGAACTTGGGTAGTCACAACTAAACATCATTTAACTCCAGCTGTAGTATGACCCATGTATGTGGAACAGTTTTACTTCCCAAAACAGACCTTAGTTTGGGATTCCTGAATGAGGCCCCTTGAGACAGAAGTTTACATTGGTGAGGATGTAGGGAAGGTAAGGTCTGCCCTAGAAGTCTTGTTTAATATAAGATACCTAAGATCAAAAACGATTTCTTTGGAATAAGGTCTGGAGTGAAGTAGTTGAAATGGCATTGTAGATTTCCATTCAGATTCCTGAAAAACACCCTTGAGGTTAAAGATATAGAAAGCAGGGCACCATCCAAGCATCTGATGGGTTGGATAGGGAAAATAAATCAGGTAGGAGCATCTGTGCCCTTTTATCTTGCTACTGGCAGGTCTTTAAAGCTGCCTCTGAAGCCTGTGCTGTAAAGCTCCTGCTGGAGACCTTTTCCCTGAAAGCTCAAAATCTTGTTTGCAGGACCACCAAAGCTGTGAGAGACCCATGAGCCCTTTGGAGGCTTGGCCCATGGGGTGAAATTGCTAGCCAGATAACTTCTGTGCTGTAACCCAAGCCCAAATGTGGACATGTGAAAGCTTTCTGACCACAGTGTGTGAGTAAAGAAATACTTTCAGGTTATTCACTTACTCCACGTTCTGCAGTGCTGCTCCAGGCAGGGATCATGGCACCAGCATGGCCAACATCCATCACTGGTAGAAATGTCTCCTAAGGTGAGCTCAAGGCAGTCCATTGGATCTACAGCAGACAGGAAATAAGAAAAGAGGAAAGGAGATGGAATACAGAGCAGCAGGATCTAAACTAGATCTTAGAATTCTGTTATCTGCCCACATCAGCCAGACTGATGAGAAGGATGGGAGCTGACCTCTGGTACTGTGCAGTGAATATACTAGCCAGGAGAAAAGTTCTTGCTAGCAAACCACTCAGGAAAAATTACCTCTGCTAACAGAGACAGAAAAAAACCAAACCAAAACAAACCAAACCAAACCGAAACAAAAAACAACAACAAAAAAACCCAACCAAACAAAAATATCCCAGCCAGAAACATCATCTCAGCAGGGAACACACTAACAGAAAGGAGCTACCACAGTAAAAGGAAGCACAATCTGCAGTATTAAAACACTGTAGCATCCTGCTCCTTTTGATGCTTGCCCACTGCCAGCTGCGAAGTCTTCACGCTGCTGCTTTCATGCTCTGCTATGTGATATGAAGCTCTTTACAAAGTAGAAACTCCCTGTACCTCTTACTGAGTCCCAGCTTTCAGCAGTAATCAGTCACTGGAAATTTTCCTCTACCTTTTGCCACAAGAGGACTCCAGTCTCCAGTGGCTCCCGCGGAGATATTTGTGGTTTTTCTAAATGACTTCTCCAGAGACCTGTTCCAGCAAACTAGCAATTAGGATCCTGGTTTAGCAGCAGCTCTGTTTTTCAAAATGTAAAATGAACAAACATGTTTTTTCCAGAGCTCTAAACAGACAGACTACTATTTGTTAACAAGAAAGTCCTGCTCTATCCAGCTGTGGCATTGAATATTTTTGCTAAAGAACATTGCAATGGAAAACATTTGTGGGTAAAAGTGATCTTTTTCTTATCATTAATTGTATACAGCTGTGTTGAAGCCTATGGCTAATGATAAAGACCCATGTTTAACAACATTTTTTAACTAATTTGTTTTAAAACTTCCTGCTTCTTGTCTCACTCTGTGCCATGAGCTTAAGGGCAAATATCTTACAATGCTAACAACCATTCATATGATGTCTGATTAATGTGGTTATGGCTCTAGAACCATTGTAGTAATTATAATGATAGAAATATGATCCTCTCCATTTTCATTTTAATAGAGGCCAATAAATATATCTGATGGCTTTTATGGTATTTAATTCTCCAGTCATGAATGGGAGCTTGTAGAACTATTGTAACTATGTTGTGAGATATAGGGAAGCATAAAATGCAAGTCTGCTGGCCTCAGCAAAATGAGTATGCATTTGCAGTTCACAAAGGTGGGGTCTGATCTCTGTCAGGGGAAGAGGAGCTCGTTCAGCAGTTGTGAAAGGTGGAGGATTTGAAATGGAAGATGCAGGGGAAAGCACTGCAATGATTTCCTAGGCAGGCTGCTGACCTGAGAGAACTGAGTGATCTGTCTGTAGCTGCTGCTCACCTGCCTGTCTGCATTTACCACAATTTTTAGACAACGCTGATACTGTGTTGCTGCACATCTCCAAGGGTTGTCATAAAAAGATGTGAGATACTGCTTTTCAGTGTTCTGACTATTAAAGTCTTTGAGTTGCATGTAAGGACTGGAATAACAACAGCTGAAACAGCCTGACTTGACTCTCCCAGCACTAGAATTAAAACTTATTGTGCTTTGCTCTTTTGTTACCCTATTTATGATAGAGTTCACACCAGTTTACAAGCCCTTTTAGGACAGAATTTTGTTCTTGTGGTGGAAAGTTGTGTTGCCAACATCGGCAAATGCCCAAAGGAAATATCATAGCTGCAGACCCCCTGAAAGGAATGCTGATTCCTTGCAAAGGAGAGCTGAAGCCAGAAGGGTCCTCAGCCCTAAATGCAAGGTACATCCATCAGAGAGCTTCTGTCAAAGGGATATGTGATATCTGGGGGACACTGATGAATCAGCTTTCAGCTAAGGAGCTCAGGTGGTGCTAGGACATAGCAAAGCTCACCCCAAATGCACTGCTGGGTTATGAGCTCTGTGCTCCACATCTACCCACTCAGGGTTTTATGCACAGCTCGGGTGTATTTGCATGGACTGCACATAACCAGCAGATGTGTTTTCTGAATGGCTGTTAACAGAATAGACACTAGAGGGCTGTGGAAAATGGTCTTTAAAAATATTAGTGTTTGCATTGCTTACTCCCCACATTTCTGTGGGGGACTGATAAGGGGGAGAGCAGGTCTAGGTCCCAGCTTCGACAGACAGACAGGGGAGTGATGGATTGCTTTAACCCAGAGTCAGAGGACCCATCTGGTGCAAGGTCTGAAGACACAGCAAGTTCAGGGCTCCCAGGACCATGAGAAATGCCATGGCTGCACAATGCAAAGCATCAGTCTGAGGTAAATTTTCTCTCATGGTCCAGTTTACTAACAGAATTTTGACAATTTAACTGACAAGTATTATGTTCTGTGTATCACTAATGCCTCAGGCACTGTCCTAGAGCACAGAGGAAAACATAATGCGTTATTCTTTATCAGGGTCTGTAATCGTTTTGACAGAAATAATTTTGGATGGTCAGTTTTTTATCAATTGAGTGGTGTGTGGCAATGTGGCAGTGAACAGATGAAACACTACTAATCATGGAATGATTGCTGGTTGCATTTGAGCGTTCCAGCTCTAAAAGCAGAAGGGTGAAAGGAGTGGAGGACACAGAAAGGACCCCAGTGTGGCCTGGAACTGACAGGGCAGGAGGCAGCAGGGAGAGTGAGAAGACAGTATGAGGCAGGGTGAGCTGCTTCAGCTTAAGAGGATGGCTCAACCTGGCAGTGCCCTGAGCCAGGGTGATGAAAGGCTTTGGCATCTCCTTGCAGTGCCCTGCCCCATTGCACAATACAGGCTTGCCCTCCGGGTAGAATTTTGGTGAGGATTAAGTGAAAATCCCAACCAACTTGAAGGCAGCTGGACTCGTGACAACTCTCCACACCTTGATGATGGCAGAAATCACAACATAGGTGAACTTAAAATCACCTGCCCTAGCAAGTGATGCAGGGGCTTATTTAATGGGTAGAGAAGGGCTGTGGTGACTCTTGAATAGTAGGGACAGCTTAGGCTGTGTGAGCTGTTTATAATTTGTGATGTGTTTATCATGCTTTTCTTTGCAGTAAAGAGCAAAAATGGATCGTGGCTTCTCTGTCGAGCATCGTGCCCTACTCCTAGCTAGGTATAGTGCACTATGTCCCATTGAGCTCACTAGGAGAAAATCAGCTACCTCTGCTGGCATTAGGTACATGGATATCAGTGGTGCAGGGTGAAGCCTTGTAGACTGTGTAGCCTGGAGCTGGCTGGAGGCTCCAGTAAGTGAGAGAAATTGTGCCCTGGTCCAAGCTGAGCTCGCAGGTTGGGATGAATTCAAGATTTTTCATCATGATCTGGGAGACCTTTTCAAGTAACAAGTTGCTGCTTTTTAGTGCTGGAAGCTGTCTTCCTGTGTAGTATGAGGAACATCAGAGCTAGTCATCTTTGTCTTGGCTCAGCCTCTGCACACACTAAAGAGAAAAAGGATCTGGCTTTTTCTGTGAAGGGTGGGGTAGTAAAGCACTTCAGGCACATGATTTAATGCTTCTGGTTTCAGAAGCATGAGTCTCAGCTTCATGCTGTATTTTGCATCAAAGCTTCAGCTGTACATGGGTGATTCAGCCTTTAGTGATGCAAGCCAGATTCATGTTGGTCACATTATTCCCTCATGTGATTTTTGGTTTCAGAAAGTTTGGGTGCCTTTTAACTCTGATACCCCTCTTCCCATGGAGATGAAGGAGGTGTGAAGTCTGCTTGGCTTCCTGTTCTTGGTCCAGTGCTGAACCGTGGGACCCGCGGAGTGGAGGCGAGAGGAAGCAGCTCTTAAATGCGTGTGGCTGGGTCCTTTTCTGCCGTGATGCTCTACCTCTGATACTCTGCTGCCCGTAAAGTCATGCCTCCCCCGGAGGGCAGGCAGGCTGAGGCGATGATTGGACTGTCCTCCTCGTCTGGAGGAGCTTAGGGTTCCGTGCTTGCCATGGGATTGATTTTTTCGCTCTGGATGCACAGGCGAAGCTGGGAGCGTGCCCAGCTGCGTGTCAGGGCTGCATATTGCATGGGCGCCTTTCAGCCACGGCGTCGGCGTGCGGCTGGATGCTGAGACAAAGTGCTCCCGCAGCTGCAGGGCTTCGGCGTGGTGATTCCTTCAGGTTGGCTTTTCTCCATTATCTCGCGCGTGGCGTCAGCGAACCCCGGGGATGGCTGGCTGCTTGCTGGCCGGGGGGTCCGCCTGACTCTGTGTGAGGGGTCGGTGGTTTTGCTTTATTTACTCTCCCTTGGCTTCAGGCTCTCCCTGTGCCGGGGAGAAGAAAGACACAAACTGCGGGGTGTGTGTGGGGAAAAACAAACCGAAGGGAGCCGAGCTCCGGCCGGGAGAAGCCGGGGCGCTCCCGGGGGCGCTCCCGCGGGGAGCCGAGCACCGCGCCCGCTCCGCGCCGATCCCGCCCGGATTTTGCACGTTTCCTTCCCCTCCCGCCCCTTTCTTTTCCCCCCCTCTCCTCCGTTTTTATTTTTTCTCCCTCTTATTTTTCTTCTCCATTCCCACCCTCTCTTCCCTCCCTCTCTCCCTAGCGTGGTTGGATCAGTCTTTTGGTATTTCCTGCCGCCGCCTCCCCCGAGCAGCTGTCCGGCCGCGGCCCGGCGCTTTTCTTGCGACCGGGG